>PVLC010040101.1:0-13996 GCA_004027655.1 Graphiurus murinus
AAAAATTTTTTTTTTGGCAGTACTGGGGATTGAACTCAGGGGCATTCTACCTCCAAGCTACACCCCCAGCCCTATTTTTTTTTTTTTTTTTTTTTTTTTTGCGGTACTGGGGATTGAACTCAGGGGCATTCTACCTCCGAGCTATACCCCCAGTCCTATTTTTTATTCTTTATTTTGAAACCGAGTCTCACTAAGTTGCAGAGTGCCTCACTAGGTAGCTGAGGCTGGCCTCGAACCCGGATCCTCTGGTCTCAGCCTCCCGAATGCTGGGATTACAAGCGTGCGCCACCACGCCCGGCTCCCCAGCCCTATTTTTTATTCTTTATTTTGAAACAGGTTCTCACTAAGTTGTGGATTGCCTTACTAGGTAGCTGAGGCTGGCCTCGAACCGGATCCTCCGGTCTCAGCCTCCCAAATGCTGGGATTACAAGTGTGCGCCACCATGCCCAACTCAGTGGAGGATACTTTTTTTTTTTTTTTCAGTACTGGGGATTGAACTCAGGGGCATTCTACCTGAAAGTTACACTTCCAGCCCTATTTTTTATTCTTTTTTTTTTTTTTTTTTTTTTTTGCAGTACTGGGAGTTGAACTCAGGGGCATTCTACCTCCGAGCTATATCCCCACCCCTATTTTTTATTCTTTATTTTGAAACCGAGTCTCACTAAGTTGTGGAGTGTCTCACTAGGTAGCTGAGGCTGGCCGCGAACCCAGATCCTCCGGTCTCAGCCTCCCGAATGCTGGGATTACAAGTGTGCGCCACCACGCCCGGCTTATTCTTTATTTTGAAACAGGGTCTCACTAAATTGCAGAGTGCCTCACTGGGTAGTTGAGGCTGGCCTCGAACCCAGATCTTCCAGTCTCCACTTCCCAAGTACTGGGATTACAAGTGTGAGCTACCACGCCGGGCTGTTGAGTTGGGTTCTTTTTTTTTTTTTTTTTTTTTTTTTTCGGTACTGGGGATTGAACTCAGAGGCACTCTACCTCTGAGCTCTACCCCCAGCCCTATTTTTTATTCTTTATTTTGAAACCGAGTCTCACTAAGTTGTGGATTGCCTCACTAGGTAGCTGAGGCTGGCCGCGAACCCGGATCCTCCCGTCTCAGCCTCCCGAATGCTGGGATTACAAGCGTGCGCCACCACGCCCGGCTGAGTGAGGTTCTATATAAGAAAAAAAACTAAAAAAAGGGTTGCTAGGAATGTAGCTGGGAGTTAGAATGTTCAATCCTCAATACCATCCCCACACACACAAAAAAAACAAAAAACTGAGTAACTGTTGTTTGTTTATGTATTTTTGTGGTACTAAGGATTGAACTCAGAGGCATTCTACCTCCAAGCTGCAGCCCCAGCCATACTTTATTTTGAAATGTCTTAGTTGGTTGATCAGAATCTCATTACTTGCCAAGGCTGTCCTCAAACTTGTGATCCTTCTGTCTCAAACTCGCAACTACTGTGAATACAAGCATGTGCTACCATGCCTTGCAGTAATTTGGGGGGGGGGGGGGGGTACTGAGAATTGAACCTAGGGGTATTCTACACTCAAGCTACATTGCAGGCCAATTTTTCTTTTTTCTTAAACAAGGTCTCACTCAGTTGAGGAAAGTCTCACTACTTGTTGAGGCTGTCTGTGATCCTCCTATTTCAGCCTCCTAAGTACTGGGATTACAGGTATGGGTCACTAGACTCAGCTTCCAGCCTTTGTTATTTATTTTTTGCAGCACTGGGGATGGAAACCAGGGGCATTCAACCTCTGAACTACACCGCCAACCCAATATTTAATTCTTTATTTTAAAACAATGTTGCAGAGGTCCTCACAAGTTGCTGGGGCTGAAGCCGGGCGTGGTGGCGCACGCTTGTAATCCCAGCATTCTGGAGGCTGAGACCGGAGGATCCGGGTTCGCGGCCAGCCTCAGCTACCTAGTGAGGCACTCCGCAACTTAGTGAGACCCGGTTTCAAAATAAAAGAATAAAAAATAGGGCTGGGGGTGTAGCTCGGAGGTAGAACGCCCCCGAGTTCAATCCCCAGTACCGCAAAAAAAAAAAAAAAAAAAAAAAAAAACAAGTTGCTGGGGCTGGCCTCGAACCTGTGATCTTGCTATTTCAGCCTCTCCTGTCTCGTTTGTGCCACTACACTAAACTAGAATGATTTTCCTGTGTGTGTTTCAGGGGATGGAAACCAGAGCATGCTAAGCCTCTGAGCAACCGCTCAACATTGAAGGGAAAGAGAATTTTGTCTTTTAAAAATGTATTCAGAGCCGGGCATGGTGGTGCACACTTGTCATCCCAGTACTTGGGATGCTGAGACTGGAGGATTCGGGTTCGTGGCCACACTCAGCTACCTAGTGAGGCACCCCGAAACTTACTGAGACCCTGTTTCAAAATAAACAATAAAATAGGGCTGGAGGTGTAGCTCAAAGTTAGAATGCTCCTGGTTTCAATCCCCAGTACTGCAAAAAACATGTATTCATAAGCCATGGTGGCGCACACTTGTAATCCCAGCATTTGGGAGGCTGAGACTGGAGGATCCGGGTTCGAGGTCAGCCTCAGCTACCTAGTGAGGCACTCCAAACTTAGTGAGACCTGGTTTCAAAATAAAGAATAAAAAATAGGGCTGGGGGTATAGCTGAAAGGTAGAATGCCCCTGAGTTCAATCCCCAGTACCGCAAAAAAAAAAAAAAAAAAAAAAAAAAAAAAAAAGAAGAAGCCAGGAGTGCTGGCACACACTTGTAATCCCAGTACTTGGGAGACTGAGACCGGAGGATCTGGGTTCCCGGCCAGCCTCAGCTACTTAGGTCCTTCGCAACTTAGTGAGACCCTGTTTCAAAATAAACAAAAGCCGGGCGTGGTGGGGCACAGCTTGTAATCTTAGTACTCGGGAGGCTGAGACTGGAGGATCCAGGTTCTTGGCCAGCCTCAGCTACCTAGTGAGGCACTCTGCAATTTAGTGAGACCTTGTTTCAAAATAAAGAATAAAAAATAAGACTGGGGATATAGCTTGGAGGTAGAATACCCCTGAGTTCAATCCCTAGTACTGCAAAAACAAAACAAAACAAAACAAAAATAATAAAAAAAATAGGACTGGGGTTGTAGCTCAGAGGTAGAATGCCCCTGGGTTCAATCCCCAGTACCGCAAAAAAACAAAAAACAATAAAATAGGGCTGGGGGTGTAGCTCAGAGGTAAAATGCCCCTGGGTTCCACCCCCAGTACCACAAAAAAAAAAAAAAAAAAAAAAATAGAACTGGGGGTATGGCTCGGAGGTAAAACGCCCCTGGGTTCAATTTCTAGTACTGTAAAAAAATGTATTCAGCCATGCATGGTGGCATACGCTTGTAATCCCAGTACTTGAGAGGCTGAGACAGGAGGGTCGCAGGTTGGCAGCAAGCCTCAACTACTTAGTGAGGCCCTCTGCAACTTTGTGAGATCCTCTTTCAAGATAAATAATAAAAAATAGGGCTGGCAGTGTAGCTAGGAGGTAGAATGCCTGAGTTCTATCCCAAATACTGTATTTATTTATTTATTTATTTATTTATTTATTTATTTGCAGCACTGGGGATTGAACTCAGGGGCATTCTACCTCTGAGCTATACCCCCAGCCCTATTTTTTATTCTTTATTTTGAAACCGAGTTTCAAAATAGCTAGGTAGCTGAGGCTTGTCTCGAACCCGGATCCTCCAGTCTCAGCCTCCAGAATGTTGGGATTACAACTGTGCGCCACCACGCCCGGCTCCAAGTACTGTTTTTTTTTTTGCGGTACTGAGGATTGAACTCAGGGGCATTCTACCTCCGAGCTATACCCCTAGTCCTATTTTTTATTCTTTATTTTGAAACAGGGTCTCACTAAGTTGCAGAGTGCCTCACTAGGTAGCTGAGGCTGTCCGCGAACCCAGATCCTCTGGTCTCAGCCTCCCAAATGCTGGGATTACAAGCGTGCGCCACCACGCTCGGCTTCCAAGTACTGTTTTAAAAAAAAATTTATTCAGCCAGGCATGGTGATATACACTTGTAATCCCAGTACTTGGGGGACTGAAACAGGAGAATCTAAGATTTTCAGCCAGCTTTAGGTACTTAATGAGGCCCTCCGAAACTTAGTGAGACCCTGCTTCGAAATAAGTAATAAAAAGTAGAGCTGGGGGTATAGCTCAGAGGTAGAATGTCCTTGGGTTCAATCCCTTGTACTTACAAAAAAAAATTTTTTTTCAACCTCAAGAAGTAATGAGACTCTCATCAACCTAGTGAGACCCTGTTTCAAAAATAAAAGTAAAATGGGGCTAGGGAAGTTTCTCAGGGGTAGAATGTCCCTGGGGTCAATTCCCAACACCATACATACATAAAGAAATGTTTTCAAGCCCGGTGTGGTGGTGCATGCTTATAATCCCAGTACTTGTGAGGCTGAGATTGACGTTGGTATTTTCATATATGTACACATAGTCAATGGTAGTATTTCCGTTAATGAACCTCAGTCTTCTCCCTCCCTTTCCCTTAGACCACCTCCCTGGATCTACTGATTTTTTTCCTCCATTATCTGGAGTCCCTTTGGTATCCCTATAACTCCCTAGCTTCCGCATACTAGAGAACACGTATTACCTTTCACTTTCCATGACTGGCTAATCTCAACACAGAAAAAAAAAAAAAAAGCCCATTGTGTGGATGTCCCATAATTTTTAATCCATTCATCTGTAGATGGACACCTAGGTTGGTTCAATAATTTGGCTATGAATTATGCTGCTATGAAAGATATTCGGTTTTTTTTTTTTTTTTTTTTGGTCTTTTGTAGTACTAGGGATTGAACCCAGGGGCATTCTACCTCTGAGTTATACCCCCAGTCCTATTTTATTTTTTGGCAAACAGGATCTCACTAATTTGTGGAGGGCCTCATTAAGTTACTGAGGCTGACTCCATAAACCTGTGATCATCCTGTATCAACTTTCCAAGTACTGGGATAATAGGGTTGTGCCACCACACCTGGCTTTGAGTAGATAATCTTGAAGGAATACCAAAAATTGCATAATTTTCATCAAATTCCTAAAATATAAACATTAAATGGTTGACAGGTGAGGAAAAAAAGAATGACAGTTTTTTTTCTCAAAGTTGAGGAAAGAAATCATGAAAAGATTTAAACTTTTTTCTTTTTTTTTTTTTTTGTGTGTGTGTGGTACCGAGGATGGAACACATGGACATTCTACCTTTGAGCTACACCCCTGGCCCTATTTTTTAAATATATTTTGAAACAGGGTCTCATTACGTTGCGGAGGGCCTCACTAAGGAGAAGCTGAGACTGGCCGCCAACCTGCAGTCCTCCAGTCTCAGCCTCCCAAGTATTGGTATTACAATCGTGGGCCACTATGCCTGGCAGACTTAAAATTTTTACCTGTATCATTTCATTGCAGTAAGATGCAAAAGAAAGCCGGGCCTGGTGGCACAGGCTTGTAATCCCAGTAATTGGGAGGCTGAGACAGGAGAATCACAGGTTCGTGGCCAGACTCAGCTACTTAGTGAGGCCCCGTTTCAAATTAGAGAATAAAAAATAGGAGCCGGGCATGGTGGCACACCCTTGTAATCCCAGCATTTGGGAGGCTGAGACCCGAGGATCCGGGTTTGCAGCCAGCCTCAGCTACCTAGTGAGGCACTCTGCAACTTAGCGAGACCCTGTTTCAAAATAAAGAATAAAAAAAAATGCAAAAGAAAAAAATCAAGGCCGGGTGTGGTGGCGCACGCTTGTATTCCCAGCATTCGGGAGGCTGAGACCGGAGGATCCGGGTTCGCGGCCAGCCTCAGCTACCTAGTGAGGCACTCCGCAACTTAGTGAGACTCGGTTTCAAAATAAAGAATAAAAAATAGGGCTGGGGGTATAGCTCGGAGGTAGAATGCCCCTGAGTTCAATCCCCAGTACCGCAAAAAAAAAAGAAAAAAATCTATAGTAGAACTCTTTTCTTCTCTCCCTCTCTTACAGGTTCTTTGGCATGGATAAATGTTCAGCAGACGGATTAGAATTGAACAAACAGACTCCCATTTTATTAGGGAATATGGCCATGGCAGCTGGTCTCATGGACATAGGAAATTCAGTTGCTGATCCAACTAGTCCTTTAGTTGATAGATCTAGAAACTCATCAATGGAAGATGATGATGATGTTGTATTTATTGAGTCTGTACAACCTCCTTCACTTTCTGCTCCAGCAATAGCTGATCAAAGAAATTGTATATCTGCATCACCAAAACATGAAAAGCTACAAGGAAATTATTCCATAATTCTGCCTTCTTCGAGAGATTTGGCATCTCAGAAAGGAAATGTATGTGAGACAATTGTTATTGATGATGAAGACGACATAGAAACAAATGGAAAGGAGAAAAATTCTTCTAATTGTACTGAATGGGGACTTCCTGGAACTAAAAACAATACCAAAGATTTGGATTTCTCCACTTCCAGTCTTTCAAGAAGTAAGGTAAATGCAGGAAGGGGTGTTAGTGTTATCACTACAGAATTGACTCTGAAATCCATATTACTAATATTACTACCTTAGAAACAGGTATAAGCTCTGAATGATGGGCGAGATATGAAGTTAATGATCACCTATGTAACATCACTGTAGAATACCAGCTTGGGAGATGTCGCTAAAGGACTACAGTCAAGTAGTTTTGGTGTTAATCTACAAACACACCCATCTTTAACTTCACAGACCAAGACTGGAGTAGGACCTTTTAAATCTGGTAGAATGAATGTGGCAGGAGACCTATTTCAGAATGGGGGATCTGCAACTCATCATAATCCTGGTAAGCACTAGGTGATGTCCTGTAGCTATTTTTTTTTGATACTCATATCTATTTTATTTATATTCTATGTAAATATTTTCTTTCTCTTGGCTTTCAGATTAAGGTAGATTAGTTTAAATTATACAGTTGGGCGTTTTACAGCTGGGCTTGGTGGCACACACTTATAATCCCAATACTTGGGAGGCTGAGACAGGAGGATCACAGATTTGCAGCCAACCTCAGCTACTTAGTGAGGCACTCTGCAACTTAATGAGACCCTGTTTCAAAATAAAGAATAAAAATAGGGCTAGGGGTACAGCACAGAGGTAGGATGGCCCTTGGTTCAATTTCCAGTTCCGCAAAAAAAAAAAAAAAAAATAAGGCTGTGGGTGTAGCTTGGAGGTAGAATATCCCTTTAAACACCCAGCACCAAAAAAAAAAAAAGAAGAAGAAAAGAAAAGAATTTAAAAAAAAAATAGGACTGAGGGTGTAGCTCAGAAGGTTGACTGCTCCTGGGTTCCACCCTTAGAACAACTAAGTAACTAAATAAATAAAATAATACAACTTGATCTCCAAGTATTGGGATTATGGAAATGTGCCAGCCTGCCTGGCTGTTTTCCTGACTTTAGAGAATGGAAGTGGGCATGGTGGCACATACCTATAATCCCAGTGATTGGGAGGGTGAGACTTGAGGATTGCAGGTTGTTCCAAGTCAGCCTCAAGAATTCAGTGAGACCCTCTATCATAATAAAAAATTAAAATAGGGGTCAGGGGTGTAGTTCAGAGACAGAATGCCGTTGGGTTAACCCTGCATGGTGGGAAATGCTTGTAATCCCAGTACTCGGGAGACTGACACAGAAGGATCACAGATCTTTGGCCAGGTTTAACAACTTTGGGAGGTCCTCCACAATTTAGTGAGACCCTGTTTAAAAATAAAAAGTAAAAGCCGGGCGTGGTGGCGCACGCTTGTAATCCCAGCATTCGGGAGGCTGAGACCGGAGGATCCGGGTTCGCGGCCAGCCTCAGCTACCTAGTGAGGCACTCCGCAACTTAGTGAGACTTGGTTTCAAAATAAAGAATAAAAAAAAAAATAGGGCTGGGGGTATAGCTCGGAGGTAGAATGCCCCTGAGTTCAATCCCCAGTACCGCCAAAAAAAAAAATAAAATAAAAAATAAAAAGTAAAATGGGACTTGGGATGTAGCTCGGAGGTAAAAATGCCCCTGGGTTCCATCCCCGGTACCACCGAAAAAAAAAAAACAACACAAAACCTGGGTTCAACACAGTACCCTCCGTGCACACACACACAAGCACCTAATTCAGCCAGGCATGGTGGCACATGCCTGTAATCACAGTAATTTTTTTTTTTTTTTTTTTTTTTTTGCAGTATTGGGGATGGAACTCAGGGGCATTCTACCTCCAAGCTACACCGCCAGTCCTATTTTTTATTCTTTATTTTGAAACGGGGTCTCACTAAGTTGTGGAGTGCCTCGCTAAGTAGCCAAGGCTGTCCGCAGGCTGCGAACCTGGATCCTCCTGTCTCAGCCTCCCAAGTACTGGGATTACAAGCCTGTGCCACAATGTCTGACTGTAATCCCAGTACTTGAGAAACTGAGATGGGAGCATCCCAGGTTTGAGGACAGCCTGAGCACCTACATTTCTAGTACTTAGGTGACTGAAACCAGAGAGTTGCAGGTTTGAAGCTACTTAGTGAGACCCTGTTTCAAAATAAAGGAAAAGCAGGGCATGCTTGTAATTCCAGTACTTGGGAGGCTGAGACCGGAGGATCTGGGTTTGGGGCCACCCTCAGCTACTTAGTGAGGCTCTCTGCAATTTAGTGAGAACCTGTTTCAAAATAAACATTAAAAAATATAGTGAGGCACTTCGCAACTTAGTGAGACTCGGTTTCAAAATAAAGAATAAAAAATAGGGGTGGGGGTATAGCTCGGAGGTAGAATGCCCCTGAGTTCAATCCCCAGTACCGAAAAAAAAAATAAAAAAATAAAAAAAATAAACATTAAAAAATAGGGCTGGGAGCTGGGTGTGGTGGCACATGTTTGTAATCCCAGCATTCGGGAGGCTGAGACCGGAGGATCCGGGTTGGTGGCCAGCCTCAGCTACCTAGTGAGGCATTCCACAACTTAGTGAGACCTGGTTTCAAAATAAAAAATAAAAAAATAGGGCTGGGGGTGTAGCTCGGAGGTAGAATGCCCCTGAGTTCAATCCCCAGTACCGCAAAAAAAATAATAATAATTAAAATATCTGAGCCAGGAGTGGTGGCACATGCTTGTAATCCCAGTACTTGGGAGGCTGAGAGGGGAGGATCCAGGTTGGAGGCCAGCCTCAGCTACTTAGGCCCTCCGCAACTTTGTGAGACCCTCTTTCAAAATGAAGAAAAAAAAATGGACTGGGGGCATAGCCTGGATGTAGAATGCCCCTGGGTTCAATTGCCAGTACCAATAAAAAAAAAAAAGAAAAAAAATTAAAATATCTCAGCTGTGCGTGGTGGCACAGGCTTGTAATCCCAGAATTTGGGAGGCTGAGACTGGAGGATCACAGGTTCATAGCCAGCCTCAGCTACTTAGTGAGGCCCTCTGCAACATAGTGATACCCTGTTTCAAAATAAAGAGGAAGCCGGGTGTGGTGGTGCATGTTTGTAATCCCAGCATTTGGGAGGCTGAGACCAGAGGATCCGGATTCGTGGCCAGCCTCAGCTACCTAGTGAGGCCCTCCGCAATTTAGGGAGACCCTGTTTCAAAATAAAGAATAAAAAATAGGGCTAGGGGTATTGCTCAGAGGTAGAATGCCCCTGAGTTCAATCCCCAGTACTGGAAAAAAAAAAAACAACTAGGGCTGGGGTGTAGCTCAGAGGAAGAATGCCCCGGGGGTTCAATCCCCAGTACCTAAAAAAAAAAAAAAATCTGAAGCTGGGTGTGGTGGTGCACACTTGTAATCCTAGTACTTGGAAGGCTGAGACCGGATCCGGTCAGCCTCAGCTACCTAGTGAGGCCGTCAGCAACTTAGTGAGAACCCTGTTTCAAAATAAAGAATAAAAAATAGGGCTGGGGATATAGCTCGGAGATAGGATGCCTCTGAGTTCAATCCAGAGTACCGCAAAAAAAAAAAAAAAAAAAAAAAGAATAAATAATTAAGAATAAAAAATAGGGCTGGGAGCTGGGCGTGGTGGCACAAGTTTATAATCCCAGTACTTGGGAGGCTGAGACTGGAGGATCTGTGTTGTCTGCCAGCCTCAGCTACTTAGTGAGACCCTCTGCACCTTAATGAGACCCTGTTTCAAAATAAAGAATTAGCTGGGCGTGGTGGCGCACGCTTGTAATCCCAGCATTCGGGAGGCTGAGACCGGAGGATCCGGGTTCGAGGCTAGCCTCAGCTACCTAGTGAGGCATTCCGCAACTTAGCGAGACACGGTTTCAAAATAAAGAATACAAAATAGGGCTGGGGGTGTAGCTCGGAGGTAGAATGCCCCTGAGTTCAATCCCCAGTACCACAAAAAAAAAAAAAAAAAAAAAAAAAAGAGAAGGTCAAAATAAAGAATTAAAAATAGGACTGGGGGTATAGCTCGAAGGTAGAATGCCCCTGAGTTCAATCCCCAGTACCACAAACAAACAAAAAAACCATAGGGCTGGGTGTGTAGCTCAGAGGTAGCATGCCCTTGGGTTCCATCCCCAGTACTGCAAAAAAAAAAAGGGCTGATGGTGTAGCGTCTGAGGTAAAATGCTTCTGGGTTCCATTCCCAGTACCACAAAAAAAAAAAAAATTGGCTGGAGGTGTTACTCAGAGGTAGAATGCCCCATGGTTCCATCCCCAATACAGGAAAAAGGAAAAAATTTAATAATAATTTTGTGTGTGTGTGGGGTTTACTGGGAATGGAGCCCAGGGCTCCATTTAGTTCCTTCATAAAGCTTTAGAATAAATTGTGTTTCGGTGAAAGTTCTGCACTCATCACATAACTTTTACATAAACAATAAAAAACTTATAACAGCTGGGCCTGGTGGCACATGCCTGTAATCCAAGTACTGGGAGGCTGAGATTGGAGAATCCCAGGTTAAAGCTCAGTCTCAGTAACTTTGTGAGATGCTTTTTTTGTTTTTTTGTGGCACTGCGGATTGAACTCAGGGGCATTCTACCTCCGAGCTATACCCCCAGCCGTATTTTTTTTTTTTTTTGCGGTACTGGGAATTGAACTCAGGGGCATTCTACCTCCGAGCTATACCCCCAGCCCTATTTTTATTCTTTATTTTGAAACAGGGTCTCACTAAGTTGCGAGTGCCTCACTAGGTAGCTGAGGCTGGCCGAGAACCCGGATCCTCCGGGCTCAGCCTCCCGAATGCTGGGATTACAAGCGTACGCCACCACGCCCGGCTCCCAGCCGTATTTTTTATTCTTTATTTTGAAACAGGGTCCTAGTGCCTCGCTACTAGGTAGCTGAGGCTGGCTGTGAACCTGGATCCTCCAGTCTCAGCCTCCCAAATGCTGGGATTACAAGCATGCGCCACTACGCCCGGCTGTGAGATGCTTTTTCAAAATAAAATATAGGGCTCGGCGTAGGGGTGCACGCTTGTAATCCCAGTACTAGGAAGGCTGAGACAGGTGGATCGGGGTTTGCGGCCAGCCTTAGCTACTTAGTGATGCCCTCCGCAACTTAGTGAAACCCTGTTTCAAAATAAAGAATAAAAAATAGGGCTGGGGTATAGCCTGGAGGTAGAATGCCCCTAGGTTCCATCCTCAGTTCCACAAAAAATAAATATAAATAAACAAATAAAATATAGGGCTGAGAGTAAATCAGAAGTACACACACTCCCACCCCCAAAACCATGACTTCATAGAGTTGCATTATCCAGTCAGTTCCAGAGATACTCTTTTTGTTTTTGTTTTACATTTTTGCCATATTGTAGATGGAATACAGGGCCAAGAATGGAATGCTAGGCAGGTTGTCTACCACTCACTCTGTTCCATCCCTGGCATCAGGAGTTCAATCTCATCTCTCAGTTCCAGACATCACCATTCATTTTTGGCACAATGGAGTATCATTTCCGTGGTGTACATGGTGGACAGTTTTCCTGAATTCATTTTCCAGGGTGAACAGTTCTTCTGAATTCTTTGTCCAGACTTTGTAGCCATAATCTGTTATGTGGCTCATTAGCCTCTTAAACTCTTTAATGAAACAGAAAATATGAGTTGATGTGAATTTTTATTTACTCCATGACTTTTCCTTGTGTGTTTCATTTTTAAGATTCTTGGATCTCCCAGTCAGCATCATTTCCCCGGAATCAGAAACAGGCGGGAGTGGATTCTTTATCTCCAGTGGCCTTACTTCCTAACCAAAATTTCCAGTCTTCGGCCCAGCAGCAACTTAACAAGCCAGCTAAAGTCACTTGTGCAAACTGCAAAAAACCTTTACAGAAGGGACAGACAGCTTACCAGCGGAAAGGATCAGCTCACCTCTTCTGCTCAACCGCCTGCCTCTCTTCCTTCTCTTGCAAACGTACACGAAAGACTCGAAATGTAATATGTAAAAAGTAAGCAGTGTCTTTCACCATTTCTCCATGTGATTGCCTATGAACAGTATAAACAGTGCTTTGTGTACAATTGCAGAAGCCGATGGATGCATGGATAGTGTTGGTGGGGTTTTTTTGTCATACTGGGTATTGAACCCAGAGGTATTCTACCTTCAAGCAATATCCCCAACTCAGTTATATTTTTTATTTTTTATTTTTTTTTGGTACTGGGGATTGAATTCGGGCATTCTACCTCCGAGCTACATCCCCAGCCCTATTTTTTATTCTTTATTTTGAAACAGGGTCTCACTAAGTTGCGGAATGCCTCTCTAGGTAGCTGAGGCTGACCGCAAACCAAGATCCTCTGGTCTCAGCTTCCCAAATGCTGAGATTACAAGCGTGTGCCACCACGCTCGGCTTCAGTTTTATATCTTATTTTAAAAGAGGTTCTTGCTAGGTTAATGAGAGTCTCACTACTTTGTTGAAGCTATCCCCTGCAATCCTCCTGTCTCAGCTTCCCAAGTACTGGGATTACAGGCGGCAATGGGTACATTTGTTACAGGGATGTCTTCAAGGTTCCTGAGCTTGAGTTTTCCCAGTGTGGACTATACACATGTGGAAGTTCTCTGACACTGCCATTTCCTCCATTCTTTTCCTGTATTATCCTGTAATTAGGTGATGTTATTACCAGCACTTTTTGATGCTTCTAATCTGAAGAATAAGTTTTTATGCTACAAAAGATGTTTTTACTTCTGAATCATTTCCTTCCATTGTATTTAGGAACTGTGGCAATGACGCCACATCCAAAAGTTATAGTTGATTCCAAGGGTTAATTCATAACATGAAAAATGTCAGTTATTATTCATATAGTTGATGTTGGATAAAATATGGTGATATATTTTTTTCTTTTTTTTTTTGCGGTACTGGGGATTGAACTCAGGGGCATTCTACCTCTGAGCTATACCCTCAGTCCTATTTTTTATTCTTTATTTTGAAACTGAGTCTCACTAAGTTGCGGAGTGCCTCACTAGGTAGCTGAGGCTGGCCGCGAACCCGGATCCTCTGGTCTCAGCCTCCCGAATGCTGGGATTACAAGCGTGCGCCACCACGCCCGGCTTGGTGATATATTTTTTCTGTTTTGTTTTTTGTATTTTTATTGGTACTGGGGTTTGAACCCAGAGGCTATACCTCCCAGCCTAACCCAAGTACTGGGAGTGGTGGTAGGCCTATCATCCCAGTACTTCGGGGGCTGAGACAGGAGGATCACAGGTTTGAAGCGAGCCTCAGCAATTTAGTGAGGCTATCAGTAACTTAGGCAAGACTCTGTTTCCAAATAAAAAATAAAATAGGGAAGGAGTGAGCCAGGCATAGTGACGCACACTTGTAATCCCAGTATTTGGGGGGATGAGACAGGAAAATCCCAGGTTTGTAGCCATCCTCAGCTACTTAGTGAGGCCCTCCACAACTTAGTGAGATCCTGTTTCGCTTTTTTTTTTTTTTTTGTGGTACTGGGGATTGAACTCAGGGGCATTCTACCTCCGAGCTACACCCCCAGCCCTATTTTTTATTCTTTATTTAGAAACAGGGTCTCACTAAGTTGCGGAGTGCCTCACTAGGTAGCTGAGGCTGGGCAAGAACCCGGATCCTCCAGTCTCAGCCTTCCAAATGCTGGGATTACAAGCGTGTGCCACCACGTCCAGCTTCCCAGTTGCTCCCCCCCCCCCCCCCCCCCCCC
>PVLC010040102.1:0-13996 GCA_004027655.1 Graphiurus murinus
AAAAAAAAAATAGGACTAGGGGTATAGCTCGGAGGTAGAATGCCCCTGGGTTCAATCCCCAGTACTCAAAAAAAAAAAAAAAAAATTTAGAGATGTGATCATCTTATATGATTTTATTACTTCAAGATTGGGATTTGAGCCGGGCGTGGTGGCGCACGCTTGTAATCCCAGCGTTCGGGAGGCTGAGACCGTAGGATCCGGGTTCGCGGCCAGCCTCAGCTACCTAGTGAGGCACTCCGCAACTTAGTGAGACTCGGTTTCAAAATAAAAGAATAAAAAATAGGGCTGGGGGTATAGCTCGGAGGTAGAATGCCTCTGAGTTCAATCCCCAGTACCACAAAAAAAAAAAAAAAAAAAACAAGATTGGGATTTGTCAGCCGGGTGTAGTGGCACACGCTTGCAATCCCAGTACTTGGGAGGCTGAGAGAGAAGGATCACAGGTTCACAGCCAGCCTCAGCTACTTAGTGAAGCCCTCTGCAACTTAGTGAGACCCTGTTTCAAAAAAATAAAGAATAAAATATAGGGCTGGGGATGTAACTCAGAGGTAGAAAGCCCCTGGGTTTAATCCTCAGTACTGTGCAAAAAAAGAAAAGAAAAGATTGGGATTTGTGCTGAGTGTGGTGATATACACCTGTAATCCCAGTACCTGGGAAGCTGAGGTGGAAGGATTACAGGTTTGAGACCCAATTTCAAAATAAATAAAAAGGGCTGGGGACATAGCTCAGAGGTAGAATGCTCTTGGTACAATCCCCATTACCACCAAAAAAAAAAAAAAAAAAAAAAAGATTGTGATTTGTTGTGTGTACTGCCAAAGGTCATTAACAATTTATTTAAGCCAGGCGTAGTAGTACACTCTTGTAATCCCAGTACTTGGGAGGCTAAAACAGGAAGATCACAGATTTATGGCCAGCCTCCACAACTTGTGAGGCCCTCTACAACTTAGTGAAAACCTGTTTCAAAATAATAATAAAAATTGAGTGGGGGGTTAGGGAGTGGAGCTCAGAGGTAGAATGCCCCTGGGTTCAATCCCCAATACCCCCCCCCCCACACACACGTGCACACACACACACACACACACACACACACATACACAAATAATTTTTTTAAAACTACAATTGTAGCAAAAAGACACATGAAAAGCAAAACTGTGAGTTGCAAAATGCAAAGGTCAAAAACATGAACATGAAATAGATTATCACTGTCTGTGACTGGGGAGGTCCAGAAGGAAATGGCTTGGCCTCTCTGGACTTTGCTTGCCCCATTTATCTGTTCCCAGCGATGCCTGTGACCCCAATTAACATGCTGCTACCCACAGAATGGCACTGTGGAGTCCACAGCACTGCCAGAACAAAGAACCTGCAAGCCTTGAGTTTTTAATATAAAAGTAGGATGAATATTGACTTGAGTTGGCATTTGCAAATGTCCATGGATTGAATAATAATACTTAGCACATATTGAACACTTAATACGTATCTGCCAAGCTTTGTGCTGAGCACTTGACTCAGCTCATTTAATGTTCATCTTTTCCCCCTACTGAGTTTAAAACCACTAATTCTGGACAGTTTCTGATGACCTTCTCCCCCTCCCTTTCCCAAAAGAAAGGCCGTTTCTCCCTGTGCCTCCTCCCCACCCATTCTCCCAGGACAGTGACACATACCTGCCTCCTCCTGCTCCCAAGGCGTGGTCTTGCTGGGTCCTGAACAATCTCCTGAGCAGGTGCTGTCTCTCCTGCTGCTCCCCAGAGCCTGGAGACTTGACACCTCACCCCACCCCCCGCCTCCCCATTGATGCTGTGACCCTGCTGATCCCAGCCAGTCCTCGGGGCCAGCGCCAGAGAACGACTGCATACTGCCCTCCACAAGTATGGGGAAGAAATTAGATGTCATGTACTGTTTTGTGGTAAACAAAGCAGACTTCTTCCTATTATCATGGGTGGAGGAAAGGCAACTCTTTGACTCTTTGGAAGCTCATAAAGCAGTTATGTGGAATCTTTTAGCACTGAGGAAAGAAAAGGAAATGAAATCCTTTTATTGCTTATGCTAACCAAGTTACCTTGAGACAAACAAGGCAGGACTATTAAAGTTGTCAGTGAAATTATTGTGTAAACTAACAACATAAAACCCAGATTCATAAGATTTTCCATTTTTTTTTTTAAACTTTTCCTCCAGATTATTGTAGATGATGATGACAGTAAGATATGGTCACTCTATGATGCAGGCCCCAGAAGTATCAGGTGTCCTCTCATCTTTCTCCCCCCTGTCAGCGGAACTGCAGATGTATTTTTCCGGCAAATTTTGGCTTTGACTGGATGGGGTTACCGGGTGATAGCTGTAAGTATCATTGCTTCAATTCAGATTTGTGAGTTTTTTTGTGTGTGTGTGTCTGTGTGTGTGTGTGTGTGTGCGCGCGCGCGCTTCTGTTTCTGATTAACTATAGTAATGGGCACTTTCCATTTTCCTACTTTAAAAGATGAGACAAAGCCGGGCGTGGTGGCCCACGCTTGTAATCCCAGCATTTGGGAGGCTGAGACCGGAGGATCTGGGTTCTCTGCCAGCCTCAGCTACCTAGTGAGGCACTCCACAACTTAGTGAGATCTGGTTTCAAAATAAAGAATAAAATATAGGGCTGGAGGTATAGCTCAGAGGTAGAATGCCCCTAAGTTCAATCCCTAGTACTGAAGAAAAAAAAAAAAGGTGAGACGAAGCCTTTTGTGAAGCTGGTATGTGTACACAGACAGGAAGGGATTCAGAGGGGACAAACCACTGTTGGCAGCCTACTCCACTACTCCAGCTCTCTCCTGCATTCTTTCTGACACATCTCAGCTCTGAGTGGTAGGAAGCAGTTCGTCCTTGGGAATAGACGAGGAAGTCATGATGTGGGTCATCTTCGTGGTCTCCTGGGTCACACACCAAAAAGTGGTGGAGGGAAAAACCAAGCTCAGTCTTGTGACTCCATTTCCCTCCTGTTTTATCACACCACTGCTTCCAGGGAGCTGAGCATGGAATATAAGACAAAGGAATCTGCCAACTTTCAGGGATCTGCTGACTAAAAAGCTTGCTTTTAATATAAATCTTTGACATTTGAGATGAGGTTCTTAGCTCATATCCTTAGCATTTGGTTAAGACATTTTAGCTTCTTATTGTTTTTTGTTAGCTGAGTTTGATCTCAATCTAGTTTCCCACCAATCATTCTCAAGTCTCTTTCCCTGGAAGAAAGGCATGTGTGGGGAAGGAACTGTTGGTTGTGACTCTTTTTTTCTTTTTGGCATGCCTGTGTAACAACAAAGGTTGGTGAGGAAGTTGGTCGCCTAAATTTCCAGGAAGAAGAAGAGAGACCTTTTTTTTTTTTTTTTTTTTTTTTTTTTGCGGTACTGGGGATTGAACTCAGGGGCATTCTACCTCCGAGCTATACCCCCCAGCCCTATTTTTTTATTCTTTATTTTGAAACCGAGTCTCACTAAGTTGCGGAGTGCCTCACTAAGTAGCTGAGGCTGGCCTCAAACCCGGATCCTCCGGTCTCAGCCTCCCGAATGCTGGGATTACAAGCGTGCGCCACCACGCCCGGCAGAGAGACCGTTCTTTAGCTTGGGAGTTAGCATTAGATTCTGGGTTGGATGTTAGCATGTACATGGTGCTCTCTGTAGGAGTATTAATATCATTCATTATACGTGTTATTTACTATCTAAAGAAGAGAGAGAGCCAGGCATGGTGGCGCACACTTGTAATCCCAGTACTTGGGAGGCTGATACTGGAGGATCTGGGTTCATGGCCAGCCTCAGCTACTTAGTGAATAAGGCCTCCACAACTTCATGAGACCCTGTTTCAAAATAAAGAATACAAAAATAGGACTGGGGGTGTAGCTCAGAGGTAGAATGCCCCTGAGTTCAATCCCCAGTACCTCAAAAAAAGAAAGAGCTGGGTGTGGTGTCACACACCTGTGATTCCAGTACTTGGGAGGCTGAGACAGGAGGATCGCAGGTTCGAGGCCAGCCTCAGCAACCTAATGAGGCTCTCAGCAACCTAGTAAGACCCTGTTGCAAAACAAAACAAAAAAGGGCTGGGAGTGTAGCTTGGAGGTGGAATGCCTGTGTTGAAGTTCCAACGAAAAGAGAAAGCGGGTGTGCTCTCTCCTCTTAGAAAGTAAGTAAAAATTCTACTGGGGTTACCATTAATGGTGGCCAGACCACACACAAATGAGTCTTCTTCCTCCTGACGTCCCTTCTCTTGAGAAATGATTGTCATCACCCTGCCTGCTGCCTTCTTCTCCCAGGCATTTTCTTCTCTGGTTTCAGTTTTTACTTTAACTGTTCCTCCTATGTCCTAGGTAGTCATCATTCATATACAGCATTCCAGGAGAGCAGGTGGCACGCCCGTCTCAGCCCTGAGCACCTGGGAGGGAGCCTGATCCGCTCAGGTCTCTCTGCCCACTGGAGAATGTGGGCCAGTCAGCGTGTTTTTGTTGGGGTTTTTTTTTGTGTGTGTGTGTGGTACTGGGGATTGAACCCAGAGGCATTCTACCTCTGAGCTACATCCTCAGCCCCATTTTTTATTCTTTATTTTAAAACAGGGTCAAACTAAGTTGTGGAGGGCCTTGTTAAGTAGCTGGAGCTGGCCATGAACCTATGATCCTCCTGTCTCAACCTCCCAAGTACTGAGAGTACAAGTGTGTGCCATCACACCTGGCTTGATTGTGTTTATTGCCCCTAAATGGGCAGGTCTCAACAGCTTTGGCTTCTGCCTGATATTTCTTTGTCCTTAAGGTTCTTGGCATGGGCTTTTCCTATTTTATTAGCTATATAGTAGTCAAGAAAAGACCAAAAGTGGGGCCAGGGATGTGTCTCTGTGGTACAGCTGCTTGCCTAGCATGCCAGATGCCCTGGGTTTGATCTCCAGCAGTGCAAAAAAAAAAAGAAGTCAACGGGTCAATGGTTTTCAGTTTTCTTTAACTGTTACCAAGATGAGAATGCTGAACCCCATGAGTTTTTTGTTGTTGTTGTTTTTTGTTTTTGTTTTTTTGCAGTGCTGAGGATTGAACCCAGGTGCATTCTACCTCTGAGCTACACCCCAGCCCTTTTTAAAAAAAACATTATTTATTTATTTTTGTGATATTAGATATTGAACCCAGGGGCATTCTGCCTCTGAGCTATACCCCCCAGCCCTATTTTTAATTTTTATTTTGAAACGGTCTCATTAGGTTAAGAGTCTCATTACTTGCTAAGGCTGTCTTTGAACCTGTGATCCTCCTGTCTCAGCCTCCTAAGTACTGGGATTACAAGTATGCACCACTACACCTGGCTCTATTTTTAATTTTGAAACAAGGAAGATCTCACTAGATTGCTGAGAGTCTCACTAAGTTGCTGAGGCTGGCCTCAAAACTGTGATCCTCCTGTCTTAGCCTTCCAAGTACTGGGATTACAGGGTGAGCACCACCATGCCTAACTACCATGAATTTTATTTTTTTACTGTGAATGGTACTTTTTTGGGGTACTGGGGCTTGTACCCAGGGGTCTTCTACCACTGAGTTATACACCCCGTCCAGTTTTTGTTTTATTGTGAAACAGGGTCTCACTAAGTTGTGAGGGGCTTTACTAAGTTGCTGAGGCTGGCCATGAACCTGCAATTTTCCTGTCTTAGCCTCCCAAGTACTAGGATTATAAGTGTGCACCACCAAGCCTGGACATTCTACCTGTGAGCTAAACCCCAACCCATTTTATTTTTTTGGTACCAAGAATTGAACCCAGGAGCATTCTCTCTCTCATCTATGCCTCAGCCCCATTTTTTATTTTGAAACAGGGTCTCAATAAGTTCATAAAGCCATCCTCGAAATTACAATCCTCTTGTCTCATCCTCCCAAGAACTGGGATTACGGGTGTGCCACTATGCCCACCAAACCTGTTAATTTTTTCTAGAAAATGCCAGCTTTTTTTGTTTTTGTACTAGGAATTGAACCCAGGGACATTCTATATCAATCCAAAATTATCCTTAATTCATATGGCAGTATCCCGGTATTTTTTTCATGACAAAATAAGTCTAAGGGCTTTAACAACAAGACTGTCAGACGGATTTTATATTATGAAAAAAGGTTCTAGCCAGGCACAATGGCACACACCTATAATCCCAGTACTTGGGAATCTGAGACAGGAGGACTCAGGTTTGAGGCCAGCCTCAGCTACTTAGCAAGACCCTGTTTGTTTGTTTGTTTTGTTTTGGAGTACTAGGGATTAAACCTAGGGAGGTTATACCTCTGAGCTACACCCCCAGTCCTATTTTATTTTTTATTTGAAGCAGGGTCTCCCTAAGTTGCTGAAGGCCTCACTAAGTTGCTGAGGCTGGCCTTGAACCTGCGATCTTCCTGTCTCAACCTTCCAAGTATTGGGATTACAGGTGTGCACTTACATGCTCAGCTGAGACCTTGTTTCAAAATACAAAATAAAATAGGGCTGGGGGTTCAGTCTCCAGGACCAGAAAAAGGATTCTTAGGAACAAGACCGAGTCCCCCAGAAATGAATTTTTGATGTGTACTTCTTTTTCTTCATCATTGCCAGCATTAATAGACAGGCTGCTTAGGGTCAAGTACTATATTCTTTTTTTTCATCACAAATGAAAGTACAGGAAGTCCAATAGAATGACTAATTAAAAGAGAACAATTTTATTGAGAATGCTACCAAAAAGAGAGAAAGCGCTCCTCAGGACAGATTTTATTTTATTTCTCCTGAGTGTTTTCAGCATCCTGTCCTCAGTTCAGAAGGAAACTGTGTTGAAAGAAAAACTGTTTCTTTACTTGGTAAGTTCTGCTGTATTCACCCTTGGTCCTCAGCCTTCTCTCAGCTATTTGGAAAGGAAATTGAACTGAATTGAAATTGTTATGCACATGATATCACTAGAGTGTTTTTATTCTTTTTAAACATTGCTGTTAGGTAATGTGAATTATGAAGTTTAGAAGGTGAGCCTTATTTTCACAAATTTTGAATAAAAAGCAAAACTTGAGTAAATGAGAAATGCTATTATCCGAGTCCTAAATTTTTAGATATGAGTTGCAGATTTACAGTTTTTAAAATAAATTTAAAAATTGTTATTTCAGTTGCAGTATCCCGTTTATTGGGACCATCTTGAATTTTGTGATGGATTTAGAAAACTTTTAGACCATTTGCAATTGGATAAAGTGAGTACCCAAAACTAATTACTTACATGTGATTTATCTATGTATGTATTTATTTATTTTATTAACTTATATTGTATGTGTGTGTGTATGTGTGTGTGTGTGTGTGTGTGTGTGTGGTACTGTGGATTGAACCCAGGGGGATTCTATCTCTGAGCTACACCCCCAGCCCTATTTTTTTTTTTTTTTTTTTTTTTTTGCAGTACTGGGGATGGAACTCAGGGGTATTCTACCTCCGAGCTATACCCCCAGCCCTATTTTTTATTCTTTATTTTGAAACCGAGTCTCACTAAGTTGCAGAGTGCCTCACTAGGTAGCTGAGGCTGGCCGCGAACCTGGATCCTCCGGTCTCAGCCTCCCGAATACTGGGATTACAAGCGTGCGCCACCACGCCCAGCTCCCCAGCCCTATTTTTATTCTTTATTTTGAAACAGGGTCTCACTAAAGTTGTGGAGGGCCTCACTAAGTAGCTGAGGCTGACCACAAGTCTGTGATCCTCCTGTCTCAGCCTCCCAAGTACTGGGATTACAAGCGTGTGCCTCCACACCTGGCTTATTTTTTAATTTTTTTTTCAAGACAAGCTTCATGTTATTTTTTCAAACATTCACTGGGCTTCTTTTTTTTTTCTTTCCATTTTAGTTTTTATTTAGGTGCATTATATTATATATCATAGTGAGGGTCAAGGTGATAGAAACATGCTTGCTCACAGCACTTGGTGTTGCTCTTAGGTCCCACCCACTCCCTTCCCACACGTGTGATTTAAAGAAAACTTTTATTTTGGACAGCTTGATGTTGTTTTTATAATTGTTTATTGAATTATTATTAGTAGTACTGGGGATTGAACCCAGGGGTGCTCCACCACAGAGCTACATTCCTAGTCCTTTTTATTTTGAGACAGGGCCTCACTAAGTTGCCCACGCTGCATCAAACTTAAAATCCTCCTGCCTCAGCCTCCTGAGTAGCTGGGATTACAGGCATGTGCCACCATGCCCAGCCATGCAATTACCCTTTTTAAATGTACAATTCAGTGCTTTTTAATAAAATTCCCAGATATGTGCAACTATAGCCAGTCAATTTTAGACATTTTTCCCCCAGTAAAAAGAAACTCCAGACTTAATAGCTGTCATTTTCCATCTTCCTTGCTCCTAAGCTCTGCAATCTAATCTACTTTCTGTCTCTATGGATTTGTTTATTCTGGGTATTTTACATATATGTAATCATATGATATATGGGTCTTCATAACTGGCTTTTTTCATTTAGTGTAATGTTTTCGAGGTTCTTTCATACCGTAGCATGAATCAGTACAGGTTGAGTATCCCTGAAATGCTTGAGATCAGAAATATTTACGATTTTGGAATATTTGCATAGATTTTACCACTTGGGCATACCTAAAATGTTCCAAAGCCAGGCATGGTAGTGTGTGCTTGTAATCACAGTACTTGGGAGGCTGAGACAAGAGGATCACAGGCTCACAGCTGGCCTCAGCATCTTAGTAAGGCCCTCTGCAACTTAGTAAGACCCTATTTCAAAATAAAAAATAAAATAGGGCTGGGGTGTAGCTCTGAGGTAGAATGCCCCAGGGTTTAATCCCTAGCACCAAAAAATAAAAAATAAATAAAATCCTCCAAAATCCTATTTACTTTTGGCAGTGTTGGGGATTGAACCCAGAGCCTTTTGCATGCGAGGCAAGTGCTCTCCCACTGAGCTGTACCCTCGCCCCTAAAATCTTTTGAGTATCATGTCTTTATAAAAGTTTTGGGTTTCACAGCTGAGCACGTGGCACACACCTGTAATCCCAGTACTTGGGAGGCTAAGATAGGAGAATTGCAAGTTCAAGGCCCGCCTCACCAACTTAGCCAGACCTTGTTTCAAAATAAAAAGGATTAGCACACTTGTAATCTGAGTACTTGGGAGGCTGGAGATAGGAAGATCACAGGTTCACAGCCAGCCTCAGCTACTTAGTGAGGCCCTCCGCAACTTAGTGAGACCTGGTTTCAAAAATAAAGAATAAAAAAATAGGGCTATGGGTGTAGCTTGGAGGTAGAATGTCCCTGGGTTCAATCCCCAGTACCACAAAAATAAAATAAAAAGGATTAAAAGTAAGCCGGGCGTGGTGGCGCACGCTTGTAATCCCAGCATTCGGGAGGCTGAGACCGGAGGATCCAGGTTTGCGGCCAGCCTCAGTTACCTAGTGAGGCACTCCACAACTTAGTGAGACCCTGTTTCAAAGTAAAGAATAAAAAATAGGGCTGGGGGTATAGCTTGGAGGTAGAACGCCCCTGAGTTCAATCCCTAGTACCGCAAAAAAAAAAAAAAGGATTAAAAGTGTAATTCAGTGATAGATACACCTGACAAAGGAAAAAAATTTTAGGTTTTGAGTTATTTCAGATCTTTGTTATTTCAGCCTGTATTTCATTTCTCTTTATGGCCAAATAATTATGTGAATATGTTTTGTTTATCCACTCATTTGTTGATGCAAATTGGGATTTCCACATTTTGGCTATCATGAGTAATACTGCTATGAATATTTGTGTACAAGTTTTTGTGTCAACATATGGCTTCAGTTTCTTGGGTATATACGTAGGAGTGGAACTATTGAATCATAACTTTTTTTGGCAGTGCTGGTCATCAAACCTAGAGTTCTGAGCATGCTAGGCAAGCAGTCTACCATGGAGCTATACCTCATAAATTTTTTAGTATAAACTACTAAGTGGTTTTATTTTATTTATTTATTATTATTTTCTGTAGTACCAGAAATTGGACCTAGGGGCATTCCACCTCCAAGCTGCACCCCCAGCCCTATTTTTTATTCTTTTTTTTTTTTTTTTTTTTTTTGCGGTACTGAGGATTGCACTCAGGGGCATTCTACCTCTGAGCTATACCCCCAGCCCTATTTTTTTATTCTTTATTTTGAAACAGGGTCTCACTAAGTTGTGGAGTGCCTCACTAGGTAGCTGAGGCTGGCCGCAAACCCAGATCCTCCGATCTCAGCCTCCCAAATGCTTGGATTACAAGCATGCGCGACCACGCCCGGCTTCTATTTTTTATTCTTTATTTTTGAAACAGCGTCTCATTAAGTTGCTGAGGGCCTCACTAAGTAGCTGATGCTAGCTGCAAACCTGCAATCCTACTGTCTCAGCCTCCCAAGTACTGGGATTACAAGTGTGTGCCACCATGTCCAGCTAAGTGGTTTTATTTTCTAATGCAATCTGTGAATAATATTTTAACTTGTATTGTTTGAATGTACAGTTGTATTTTCTTGATGGATTGTATAAATTGCATTTTTTAAATACAGTATTTCCTAAATTTCTAACTGCTGTAGATTATTCAGTCTTTTGGGTAATGATGATATCATATTCTGTGGTTAGTGATAATTGAAGCAACTTTTCTTTTTGATATTCATGGTCAGGATTGATCAGTTTCAGGATCTGTCTTATGTTTGTTTATAATTAGGTTCATTTGTTTGGGGCTTCTTTGGGAGGCTTTTTAGCCCAGAAATTTGCTGAATACACTCATAAATCTCCTAGAGTCCATTCCCTCATCCTCTGCAATTCATTCAGTGACACCTCTATCTTTAACCAAACATGGACTGCAAACAGGTAAGAATATAAATATTAGGCTAAAATTGTGTTTGTTCAGTTGAATTTTTGAAAAGTTTGGGATTTTGAGGTGTGGTGGAGAGGGAAGGTACTATCTTTCATCTTCTGCAACTTCCCTGGCCTTTTTTTTTGTGTGTGTGTGTGATACTGGAAATTGAACTGAGGGGCATTTTACTCTTTATTTTGAAACAGGGTCTCACTAAGTTGCAGAGAGCCTCACTAAGTAGCTCAGACTGTCCGAGAACCTGCGATTCTCCAGTCTCAGCCTCCCAAGTACTGGGATTACAAGTGTGCACCACCACGCCCGGCTTCCCTGGCTTTTAAAATTAGAAAATTCCTTGCAAAAGAAAATAATTGAATAAACTCTAAATTCAGCAATTTCTATTGTTCTAAAGTCATTGTTTTCACACACAGTTTCTCTTCATTGTAAGAACTAATAGTGTGTATTGATTGACGGTTTTGTTAGACCCTTGGTTTTCCCAATTTTTCATCATCTTCTGCTACAAACCTCTATACAGATGGTTTTCCTTCCCTTGCTGGGTTATTTCTCTGCTGGGTTATTTCTCTGGGTATGTTCTCCCAGTGGAAAGACTGGAGCATGTGGTGCATCACCAGATGTTCTCTACATCATGGCACTTGCTGTCATGCTCATCAGACAGGTGAAAATGGTGGCAGTGCTTTGGAGCCAGCCAGTGGGGTACCTGTTTTCTCAGAGCCATCCCTTTATTGATTTTATCATTTTAATTGGTTTGATAGGTGTAGAATGGCACCTTAAAGCTGGCTTACTATGTTCTTCTTTCATTGCCAGCAAAGCTAGGCTCTACCCTAAAAAAAAAAAAAAAAGGAAAGGAAAAAAAAAATCTGTTACCAAACCCAAGTCCATTTACTCATCACTCAACAAGGGCCTAGTGCAGTCAGGACAAGTTGTTGAGGCAAAGAAAAAGATTTATTCAGTAAGCCAGCAAGACCAGGAATGGTGGACTACCATCCCAACTGTCATAACACAAATTATAAGTTCCTTTTATCTTTAGGAAGAAACCTGGTAGCTGGTGATGTTAATGTAAATGATTAACGAAGGCTGCATGCTTGGGCCCTTTCCAGCAAAGAATAACCACTGCCACAATTTTCCCCACTGTCAGTATTCCATTTCACAATCTTGTGGGACAAGGGGTGATGACCACTCTGGTCACTTCCTGCTAAAAATGTGCAAAGAAGGGGTGATTCAGGAATGGAACTGCTTAACCTGTAGCGGAAAGTCCTGGCCTGTTCAGGTAAACCCTTGCTATAACCTTAGTTCTGATGCTTCACAGAAGGGATCTGACAACTGTGTGGTATAATTTTCTATTCCTTCCCAACAAAATCAGCCCTCCCATTCATCAGATGTTGTTCTGCTTTGGGTTCAACTCTAAGCCAGGCTAATCTTAAGTCTGCATTCCCTTGTTCTTCCAGCCACAACCAAAGTACCTTTTTTGGGGTGCAGCCTAGGACTGAGATGCTTGTTGTGGGGAGCTAGTATCACTGTGTAAAATCCTTCCTGTATGGTCTCCAATAGGACCTTAAAGGAAGTCGTCCCTAAGTATTTGTTCATACCCCCTGTATAGTAAACATATCCAGTCAATCCAGAGCTAATGAGCAAACTGAGAAGAGGCCCAAGTAGGACATGACCATTCTGAGGTGACCATCTTCATTTAAACAGATAAGCTTTCTTTTCCAAGACCAGTATTCCAGATCAAACATGGGAGTTTTTATCCAGCATGTGAGAGGGTTCCCTCCCTATATGATCACCAGGAAGGAAAGAATAAATACTATCAGTTCACATGGCTGAGCTTTCATTTTTTTCATAAATAAGTTCTTGAAGTTCACTGTTGGGGTGACAGTCCAGAAATCTGATGACCTCATTGGAACAGGCAGGTTGATGGATGCAGACTTCACTCAGGTGTGATGGATCCACAGTTTTACCCTGGCCAACTTTAAAGAATAGGTTTCTAGAAGTACCTCCAATGGCCTGATCCACTTTGCTGCAAATTGTTGTTGGTCTGGTCCTTGTTTTTTTCTGGCTTTTTAGTAGGACTTGGTTCCCAGGCTGAATGGATTGGTACATCACTAGGGTATGCAGACCCCACTAATTGTGGCAGGAAACAAGCCCATGGGTAGAAGTTAATATAGTCCCCATTGTTTTTACATACCTGCAGTCACCACCTGTCCTTTACTAAGTCAGCATGTTCTCCTATATGAGGAGAGATTAGAAACAGCCCACCATAGAGTATTTTTTTCTTAACATTTTTACAAGCAGATCCCAGTTTACCTAAAAGGTTAAGTTGCAGATTTAGATAATATACAGAATTTTTTTTTTTTTTTTTTGAGAAGGCATTACTCAGTTTTATAGACTAAATGACTGGCCCAATGTCACTCAATGATAAGGAGGAGGGAGGATTTGGATCCAGTAGATCTGGCTCCAGAATTTTTTAATATCAGTGAAAATCAGTAAGTTGTTATACCACTTTTTAAAAAAATAAATTCAGCCAGGCGTGGGGGCGCACGCTTGTAATCCCAGCATTTAGGAGGCTGAGACCGGAGGATCCGGGTTCGAGGCCAGCCTCAGTTTACCTAGTGAGGCACTCCGCAACTTAGTGAGACCCTGTTTCAAAAAAAATAAAGAATAGCCGGGCGTGGTGGTACACGATTGTAATCCCAGCATTTGGGAGATTGAGACTGGAGGATCCAGGTTCGCGGCCAGCCTCAGCTACCTAGTGAGGCACTCCGCAACTTAGTGAGACCCTGTTTCAAAATAAAGAATAAAAAATAGGGCTGGGGGTGTAGCTTGGAGGTAGAATGCCCCTGGGTTCAATCCCCAGTACCGCAAAAAAATATATATATAAATAAAATAAAAAATAAAGAATAAAAAAAATAGGGCTGGGGGTATAGCTCGGAGGTAGAATGCCCCTGAGTTCAACCCCCAGTACTGCAAAAAATAAATAAATAAAATAAAGAATAAAAAATAGGCCGGGCGTGGTGGCGCACGCTTGTAATCCCAGCATTCGGGAGGCTGAGACCGGAGGATCTGGGCTCGAGGCCAGCCTCAGCTACCCAGTGAGGCATTCCGCAACTTAGTGAGACTCGGTTTCAAAATAAAGAATAAAAAATGGGGCTGGGGGTGTAGCTCGGAGGTAGAATGCCCCTGAGTTCAGTCCCCAGTACCGAAAAAAAAAAAAAAGAATAAAAAATAGGACTGGGGGTG
>PVLC010040103.1:0-14032 GCA_004027655.1 Graphiurus murinus
GACACAGGAAGTAGACTGTGCAAAACTGTTTTATTTTTATGCTTCACTAACAGTGTTATATACAAAGCAAAAAGATATTTCCTTTCTATAAGAAATTTGGAGTTGTTTCTAGACTATGTCAGTGGCTCAACAATATCAGGATCCTAGATAAGTGTCTCTACAATTCTCTCGTCCTCTTCATGGTGTCAAGCTGGCTGCAGTAAATTCAAATGCCTCATCCAGATTCCACAGCCTCCTAATCTGGATGCAACTAGGAAATGATCAAAGGAGCTCTTTTTATGATATATGTTTTTTATCAGTAAAGAAATTTCCAGCAGACAGTCCATTTATCTCATTGGGCAGAACTGGGTCTAATGGCTAACCCTACATGTAAAAGAGGCTGAAAAAGCTACCAGGATTCAGGTACAAAATAATAGGTAAAAGTATTGTTGAGTGGCCAGCCATAGCTCAGGAATGCTGCACATGGTTGTGTACTGTGCAACTCCAGGGGCACTATTTGTAGACATTATACAATTCTGGCCAAGACTGTAAAATACATTGAACAAGGGCAACTTTTTCTTCTCTACATAAAATCTTCATAGGAGTTACCAGTGGCCTCAAAGCAGTGTCTACCACAAACTTTACACATAATTCTAAAGTACTCTGCTCTCTTTTTATAATCCTATACACTACACCAACAACATGTGAGAATGCTATTCTTCACACAGTTGTCAACACTGAGTATTATTGATCTGCAATGTGAGAAGAAACAATATTGTTTTAATTTACATATTTTCATTATTCATGAGCTGCAAGTGCTCTTACATTAATTGGCTATTGGCATTTCTTCTGTCATTTGCCAGTGTGTATATTCTGGTCCTCTAGTCCGAATTTTCTATTTTGGAATTCTCAGTTCTCCAGGGACATCAGTTATCCTGATTTCTATCTCCAGCCTCTTCACTCAAGATTACATGACAATGCATTTCTTTTGTTCAAGTGTAAGTTGCCTTGAAGATAAGCTACAAGTTTCTGAGCACAGTGAATTATTTGGCCAATGGTAGAAATATCTAGAGTTTTTTAAAAACAGGTACAGTTAGCAGGAGATAAATGTGGGAGGAGAAATTTGGATGTGTGCCACCCACACTCATCACCCTATCCCTTCTGCCCCTCCTGAGCACTAAGCATCAATTGCTGAAGAAAACAGCCAGGGCTATTTGGGGTTCATTTAGAGTTTGGCAGGAAGAAGGCACAGAAATTCTCTCCTCTGAACTGACTAAAGTTCTAGAGA
Source organism: Graphiurus murinus (assembly GCA_004027655.1). Taxonomy (NCBI): domain Eukaryota; kingdom Metazoa; phylum Chordata; class Mammalia; order Rodentia; family Gliridae; genus Graphiurus; species Graphiurus murinus. Next base: position 1,268 of record PVLC010040103.1, read on the forward strand.
GTAGCTTGTGAGATCCAGAAGGCAAAGTCCTGAAAAAAGCTTGTTTTGGCATGATTCAGGGACCCAGTAGAGCAGAATAATCTGCCTGCTCTCCACAGTACCCACAGAAGCAAAGATCAAAAGTAATCTCTCTTTCTGCCACTTCAGAGAGGTCTGGCAGCCACCACCTGGCACACAGCTGACTCAACTGAAAAAACTAAAGCCTTTTATCCACATTCAAGGCTACTTCTGCTGTGAGAACTTGAGTCTATCACCAGCAAAGTTCATTAATTAGCATCTTCTTTGTCCCATGTTTCTTTGTCCTTCTTGCTCTGTCTGAAACCTGTCACTTTAATAATAAGGTGTCCCTGTGGTTCCCACAGAGGAGGCTTGTTTTCCTTCTCAGCTCCTAGAATCTGGAATGGGAAAAAATATTTTTTCCTCAGGACTCAGTGCTGCTTTAGAATCATTTATATTTTTTCTCCCTCAAAAATCCAGCTCCATTCAAGCACATACCACCATACCGTGCTGCCCTACCACTTCTTTCTGTCAACTACTAGCTTCCTACCTACTGTCTGTCATTGTTATCTCGAGACTAGAACCTTAGTTATCTTAGACTAGAGAGCATCCACACAGAGGTTGTGTCTGACACTGGGTTTTGAGGCTCCACCAATTGTTTTCAATTTTAGTCATACTCAGATCTCAGATTCACAAATTATGGCATTTTTTCTCAAATCTTGAAGGTAGCATCCAGTGGATGAGAAAAACAGCCTCTCCATTGAAATAGCACTACTCTTACAAAGTAAGTATTTCAGGGAACAAACACTCTGACTTCTTTTGAATGTAATTTATCAGCTGTTCTTCCAAAAAACATGTTTTGCTCTTTGCAAATTTATAACCCTATGTTTCCACTCCCTACTCTTCTGCTGAGAACCACCAGAGCTCCTATACACTTTTTTTCCTGACCATAAGCCAATGCTCACAGAGGTTGACAGGTTACAACTACACATAAAAGAAAAACAGATGTGGTTATCTTCAAGTAGAGGTGATGCCCTCTCTTGCTGCAGTAAAGTTTTGACAAAAGTTGATCCTAAATTTGGAACCTGTGATCTTTTCATAGCACCATTCTTCTAATTTTTAAAATATTCCTTTCTCTAGTAACCTCTATCCCTGCATCTTTTAAATGCCATTGTTATTTAAAGTCCTGACAGTAATATCACTTTTTTGGTTTTGCTTATGCTTTCTTCCTTGCCCAACTTAGATTCTATGGTTCATTGCTATACTCTCTTCTCTACAATTGTTTCTTTCTTTCCCTGCTTTATCATACTTGGATGGAAAAAAATGCTGGTTAAATTCAAATGACTGCCTAGTCTACCATAACTGTACCTGAGCAACTGAACATGGTCAGAGAAAAATACATTCACATGCTTTCTTGTCTTTTAGTGCATGACCATAAGCCTCATGTGGATACCTAACACTACTTTAGCAAGCTTAGTACTGATACAAGAGAATTAAGTTCCTTATTTCTCACTTGAGACTGTAAAAGTAAGTGTGCTTGTCATTCACAAGAGGTGTGTGGTCATGCATTAAAAGACCAGAAAGCATGGTTATGTATTTTTGTGATAATTTGAAACCTTCTCTCTCACCTCCGTTTTGTCTCATGAATAGCTGATGACTCATCCCCTTAAAAATATAGTACTCATCAGGCAAAACTATTATCATCTTCACAAGCCATAGTTAGCAACTTCCTTGTATATGTTTTTATAAACTCTGCCTTCCTTTCAGTTATATTGGAAGGACTATCTCTGGTAAGTTGGGAGAATAAAGGCAAGGTGAAAGGCTTCAGAAAATGTACAGACAATGATCTCAGCTGTCTGAAGCACCTGAAGCAGTGATGCCTATGTGCTATAGCACGAACATGGTTTGTCCTCTCTAAAACTCACATCGGTGTTTAATCCCCATGAGAAGTATAGAGAGGATAGAAACTTAATTCAATTATGGAGTTTTGAGGTGAAGCATTGGAGAGGTGATTATTTGAGAAGTTATTCATGATTGAATATTGGTTGCTTTATAAGAGAAAGAGACCAGAGGATATACACATACCTGCTCCCCATCTGTCACCATGTGATACCCTTTTCCACATCAGGACTATGTCAGCATGAAGGCCATCACCAGACAACCTCTTGACCTTGAAACTTCCAAACCATGAGCCAAAATAAACCTCTTTTTCTTATAACTTAGTCTATTCTATTGCATTATCAGCAAAAGAAAACAGACTATGGGACTATGGATATACTGGAATTTCCTGGAGAAAAACTTTAAACTCATTTTTCTCTAATAAATTATCAAAGGTTCAATTAAAAATTTTTAAAAATGTAGGGAGTATAATATAAGGATTGTTATTCATGCACTTATCCCTTCAGACACACCAAATGTGTTTTCTTGGATTAACCAGACTTGCGCAAAGCTTTATGCCTGGCTACATAATTGCATCAGTACTCTTCCATAGAAATGGATTTCGGTGACTCCCTCCCTCTTGAGATTGCCCACATTCTTTTTTTAATGTGTATCCCCACTTTCCTAAATAAACCTCTGTCTTTGTCTCTAACTGGTACATGCTGAAATTCTTTTCTGCCACAAAAGCCAAAGACTCCACCATTTCTGAGTTTCTGAAGTGAGGAATTAACCTTTTCACCCCAACATTTCTGGTGCCCAACATAAGGATTCCAGAGACATCAACCTTGGTAAGTCTACTTAATGTTTTTGTTTTTTCTCCCATCTTTAAATGTTTTTACTTATGTGCATGTGTAAATCTTATACTTCATTTTCCTGGACCAAAAGAGGATGAACTCTGTCTTCTCTATTTGTCATGACTTCCCATTTGTGGGTGGCAGGAGGAATCTCCCATGCTGTGCAGATTCAAATCTGATGCTGTCCTTCGAGGACCGGCAATAGCTTTTGACTCAAAAGTAACTCAGGACCTCATTGGTCCCTCTTTCCTTTTTTCTTCCTTTCTCTGTTGCAGGACTTTCCATAGGCTTCTTCGTTCTCTATTGATGTTTATTGTGTAAACTATGCTTAGAATGCAAGAAACATCTCACAGATCCCTTTAGATACTGAGAAAAAGTGTTGTTTTTAAAAACAACTCCTAGCTCTGGGACTTACAGGAAGATTTTTTTTTTCTCTTGTCTCTGTCTCTTTCTTTTTCTGGCCAAGCCCACTTCCCCTTAGAAAATGAGTGGCTGTTCACTAAAAGTTCACTCTTTAGGCTACTACACCCTGTTCCTGGGTCTGAGGGAACTTAAATCACTTATCCAGAAAAATAAACATGAAGGGTGGTGTCCCAGTGTTTTGGTCTCCTCATAGTCCATCAACCACGGGACTCTACTGAGACACATGTTGAAGGGAACCGACCTTGATATAATTAATAATCAAGGGCGCTAATTTCACTAAGCACATATTTAGACCTGCTACATCTTAAAGGTCAATCTTTTAGCTCTCTTTTGTAAATGTAAATGTAAAGCTTTTCATGTTTTATGCTTTAGTAAGATCAGTCAGTCTGTCCGGTGCAGTTGATGTCAGGGAACTTTCTTGAAACTTTGCCTTAACTAAAATATGTTGACCCTTGTTTATTTTTCTATTACTTGTACTCAATATTTAGAAAATGAATTGAATTTAATTGTGTCATTTTAGGCATGTACAGCCTCCCTGTGTGACCTTTTGTCTTAATTGATATAAATACCTAATGATACTGTTTAAAATGGCTCTACCTTTGTGGGGAAGCAATTTCTATACTAAAGTTTTGCTTTGGAGCAGCAATTGTTGTACTTAAGATGTGTTTTCTTATTTACCTAACATTTTTTTAAATCTAGAAATGTTCTTAGATACTCCTAAGACTCTCCACTGAAGTTTTTGTATCATTGTTATAAAACTGTAAATTCTTAAGTGCATCTAAATTACTTGGGATCTCAGGGATTTTTTTTTTCATAAGAAACTTTTCTTTCTTCTGAGGACCCTAAGATGTCTCAAAGGATCCAGTAGGGGATAGTAGAGTGCCCTGAAACATAGGGCTAATAGAGCACCCTGAGAATTGCATATTGGGGTCAAGTACACTTGAATCACCAAAAATTAGCAGATGGAATGAGCAAATGATGTTCATTCTTATTGGGCTGCAACTCCATGGCAGGGATACCTAGCCACAGGTAGATTGTTAGCATATGAAAGACAAAAGTCTTTTCTTTTCTTTTCTTTTCTTTTCTTTTCTTCAGAGTAATACAAAAAAGAAAAAAAAAACCCTTAGAGTGTGCAAAATTACAAGATGATCACGGGTAATTCAATATTCATCCCTAAGAACTTATCCCTTGGGTGCATTTAAATAAGTGGAAGGGAAAGGACTTAGTAAAAACAAGGAAGCTAGTTTTTTTTTTTACCTGGCTTGCCCTAATGCAAATTAGAAAATAGCGGCTTGTTTTGTAAATGGGAAGGAAAATGGGCAGAGATATAAATATTTGGGTTTTCTTTCCCCCTAGAGGAATATAATATGGTGATGTTTGATGCAGATCTGCCTCATGGTGATAGTAGCCACCAGAACTATTTTGATTTGGTGTCAGCTATGATTGGTAGTCTTCCCCAAACATCTCCTGCTATATGGGCTTCCACGTTTTTTGTTCTTTATTCTATAATCTATTACTCATTGTGTCACATGGCAGAAATTTGTGACAGGCTGTATTTTGATTTGGAGGACCCTAAATCTGGGTATATGCTTAGAAAATATCTATAGTTCTCTTGTCCCCTATCTATGGAGATACAAGGACTGGAAAATTAAAGCTATAAGATATGTGCTTGCTATCTATTTTTATGTATTTTTTTTATCCTTAAGGATATTGTTTATTTACATGGTTCCAAAATTGGCTTATATAGACAAAAGAGCATTAAAAAAAACAATAATAAGAAAAATGGAGTCAAATATCTTATAGTTACCAAATAAGTTAATTTAAATTTGGTAAAAATAAAAATAAGAGATGTTATTAAAAATTAACAGATTTTTTTTCAGATTAGCCAGTTAGTATTTCATTGTCTGTTCCTATTTGATGTTTAAATTTTAATATTCATTGTTTTTAGGGCTTTTTTATTTGATAAAAAATGACTTAAAGTACTATGACTATTAAAATGGGTAAATTAGGTAAATATAAATGATATGTTTTGTAAGTGTCTTATCTTCAAAAAACCTAAATTGTGTACAAGATAAAATGCTAAACATTAATTGCTAAGCATAAAGTATTCTTGACTTCTTAAAATCAACAAAGGACATTATATTTTGTGTATGTTAAATGTATTTTCATATATATATATGGAGAAGTTTAAGACTGCATTCTTTTGGATGTTAACAAAACATAAGCTACTAAACATAAATTACTAGTAGTTAAAGTTTGAATTAATATGTGATTATATATATAAGAATCCTTGGACTGCTTTGATAAGCAACTATTAAGAATATAAAATATTTTATCTTATATAGAAGAAATAATTTATCTAAATTAAAAGATTTTTATAAGGATTATCTTAAGTATAAGTTTAAAAAATTGTTAAAACAAAAGGAAACCCAATAAATAATAAAAGATATTTATAGGTATAAGGAGGTATTTTCATGAAGAAAGTAAAAAGAGAGAAATGAATTTAGGTGGGAAAGGATTTTGTATGGCAAAGATTTTGTTCTAAATGACTGAGTTATCCCATAGGGAAAAAGAAAGATGAAAACAAAAATCAGAAGGTTAAAGCAAGTTACAGAGGATTTGAGGAAGCTGAAAATGATTTGTAAAGGATAAGACTTTTGAAAGAAATTTTGTAAATAAAGTTAGTTTAAATTAAAAGGAACTATTTAAAAGTCACATTTAATGCATTGATTCTATGTTTGAAGCAATTAGGTTTTCTCAAAATATTAATCTGCTTGGCAAAATTTTACAAAAACTATCCTGGAAACTGGGCATGGTGGCACATGCTTGTAATTCCAGTACTTAGGAGGATGAGACCAGAGGATTCCAGTTTGTGGCCAGCCTCAGCCACCTAGTGAGCCTCTCCATAACTTAGTGAGACCCTGTTTCAAAATAAAGAATAAAAAATAGGACTGGGGGTGTAGCTCAGAGGTAGAATGCCCCCGGAGTCAATCCCCAATATCACACACACAAAAAAAAAAACTAGCCTAGAGAGAGAAAAAAAAATTTCATTGAGATAATTTCCTATGTTTTTATATTTAAAATAACATGGTTTTCTGCTCTTTAACATTTACTAAAAACTAGGTTTAAAGATATTGTTTTATCAAAATAATCTCTTATGCTTACTGTCATTTTTAGATTTATCTTAGCAGAATCATGGTTAAAGTGTCTGTATTTTAAGTACTGTTAAATGATTACTTTGCAACATAGACTGAATGAACAATTATTTGGACTGCTCTAGTGTATTTGTGACTCTTTTGATCTGTAACTATAGACGTGTATGCATCTGGGGGCTAAATATGCTGTGTATCTGAAGTTTGTAAAAATGATTCATAAAAGCTTATGAAGTTTGATATATGAGTTTTACATACATTTAAGGTAAACAGTCTGTGATCTTATTGTGTGATGTGCATTGTATCTGAATCTTAATCATATAAAATTGTTAATGAAGTTATTAAAACTTATGTCATCTATATATTTAGTACCATTTTTAAAATCCCTGTCATTTATGATCTGGTTTACATCTGTTTGCTTTGATTGAATATATGTTTTATTTTTGTATAAGAGAGATACAACTGTCCATCAGATAATCAGCTTATTTCCAATCAGTAACACTGTTCTCTAAACTTATAAAGAAATCTAGAGCTATTCTTTGATTTTTCTCAGTGCTGCTGTTAACCTACATAGACTTGTAATTATAGTTATTTGCTGAGTCATGAATTCTAAATTTAATAGTTAATAGTTAATAGGTTCTAAATTGTATTATGACCATCTTTAAGCAAAAATAATTAGAAGTGCACAAATACTTGGTATTTCAAATCATGTCACTCTGATTAAAAATTGAGTAATGAGAGACTATATATAGAATATATATAGTATTGACTATATATAGAATTGAATAATATAGCCAATTTTAAATGGGATTTGTTTATATCATCAAATATTATGAGAACTATTATACAAACTGGATTTGTTTTGTCACTAATCATCTTGTTTTCTATTTTCCTTGTATATATTTGTAATAGTTGTCTGTTAAAAATACAGATGTACGACTTCTAACAGAATAACCTAAATATTGCTTTAATACCCATTACCTAGAAAGCAGATAGGCTTTAATATTGACACCTAGTCATTAAAAAGAACTGTTAAAGCTTACTTTCTGGGTGTTAAACAACTGAGACTTGGAGAATAATCAGGAAATAAAAGATCTAAGGAGAAAATAGTCAACATTTTGACTCTTGTCCTCTCAGGTCTAATGGAATGCAGGGATTGAATCATGCGACTCCAGGATTCTGCAAATTCTTGTAAGTCAGCCAACTCCCCAACTAGAGAGATTGTAAAGACTCCAGAGACTAAGAGCCACTAGTCCATATTCTGTGAAAAGGAGGGTCATTGGAGAGGGGAATGTCCCCAATGCTTCAAGGGAAGCCAGATGTTCATCAAAACCATCACCCATCCTCGCAAATGGCACAACTGGTAGAGGAAAAGCCTCAAAGTATATAAAATGCTATAAAGCTAAACCTGTCCCTCTTGGGATTTTGCAGGTCTAGGACCACCAGACATCATAAAAGGAAAAAATCCTATTTCTGTATGATGCTCACTGCAATTGCAATGCCATCAAAAAGCAGATTAATGGCTTTGTTGACCAATTATGAGGTTTATAAATGCCAACTTAGCAGCTCTAATGGCAGAGTTGTCACAATGGACACAACAAAAAACTTCAGGCACATAGAAAAAGACCACCTACTCACCCTCATGTTCCTGGGTCCATGTCCTTCAGTGATGTTAGCTTCTGACCTGACTGCAAAGAACCCAATCCAATAACTCAGGCCAATTTTTCTCTGTCTCCTTTAAGTCATTTAAGATGAGACTTCCCATCCCTGGCTAGGCAGGGCCTTTGTCCCTCATAAGCATAGAAGATGGACTTTTGCCCTTCATCAACCTTTAAGATTAGAAGCTCCAAGTCTCAAGAGGAGGGAAATGAGGTAGGATAGGAAAAATAAAAAATAATAGATAAAAAAGGATACAAACTGGAAAGGAAGGAAGAATTATAGTTTTTCAATCTAGAAATTTTATAATCTTTAAATTCACCCTACTAAGCCTGCTTCCCTTAGGCAAAAATTCTCAGTAGGCCAACACCCTTAATGTAATAACTCCTCTCCCCACTGAGATTCCTGAGAGGCTTATTAAACCAAGGATCCATAGGTCAAGTTCAGGCACAACCCAGCCAGGAACCTGAGGATTCTGAGAAAGTGTCGATCTCCACCCCTCCTGTGCAACACTACCCACCCCCTCATGGGAGTCTCCTATAAAAGAATAACTGTGAGACCCCCAAAAGCACTCTTTCCCTCTTGAGATGGCCTATGGGATACATGTGAAGGATACAGTGGGGGACAAACATTCTCTCCTCAACATATGTGTATCCCCCACTTTCCTAAATAAACCTATGTCCTTGTCTCTGAAAAAAAAAAAAAAGAAAGAAAGAAAAAGGAAATGGGTTCTAGTGTTTAGCACCAACCTAAACTGAGTGATGTGACAAGAATGGCCTCATGAAATTTTCTGCCATATTTTCTCAAAGGAGGATTTGGGATGTTTAGTTCTTTTCCACAATTTCTTCAATCATTTGTTATTCTTACTGTTTTATTGCTTTTAATACACAGCATACTATACTATGCTTCATCTTAAAGAAAACCTTTCTTTATTTACCTATCCCCTACCAGATACTGCCTGATTACTCTGCTCTCTTGTGAGCAAAGGTCCCTGAAGCAATTTTCTCTGCTTGCCATCTCTTTCCTTGATCTCTCCTGATCTCACTTGAATTTGCCCAGCAGGATTGCGTCTTCACAGTTCCCATACAAGTAGATTTGTCAGCGTCAACAGTCACTGTGGCCTCCACTTGACACAGTGTTCAGTTCTTGATCTCAACTTGCTCTGCAGTTAGTGACTTCCTCCAATTTTTAAGTTGCCACAGGATCTGGAGCATTGGGTCTTTCACTATCCACACATATCAGTTTTATTCAATCTCATGCTTTAAATAGAATGTACGTGTTGATGATTCCCCAAAATACATCTATCACTTTGATCTCTATCCCAATCTTCAAACACAAATAATCATCTATCTGCTTCATGTAGCTACTAAGATGTCTATTCAGTACTTCAAACTCTTCATCCCAACCCTTGAAGTCTACTTCCCTTTTTTCCTCATCTCCCCACCAATGGCATCTCCATTCTTCCAAAGGCCCAGCCCCAAATTCTTGGATTGTTCTAACAATTCTTCAATTACTTACTCCTATATTCAGAGTACATTCTGAATTCAACCAGTTCCACACACACACACCCATACCCATGACTGCTGCCTCCTTGATCTAAGCCACCATCACCTCTTACCAAATTATTTTGATAGAACCTTTACTGATTTTTCTGTTTCCATTCACTCCATATAATATTATCTCAATACAGAAGGAAAGTTGATCTTTCTCGAGTACAAAGTCATATCATTTATCTAATCCTTCCAAGTGGTTTCCCAGCTCACCCAGAGCAAAATCTTTCTTTCTCTCTTTCCTGCCAGCCACAGTATAGTTCTTGCTTTTAATAGAACATGCTAAGTGTGTTCCCATTTCAGGGACTTTGTTCCTTCCTTCTTGATGATTGCCATTCTGGTTGGGGTTAGATGGAATCTCAGTGTAGTTTAGATGTGCATCTCCCTGATTGCTAATGATGTTGAACATTTTTTCATGTATTTGTTGGCCATTTGTATGTCTTCTTTTATGAAATGTCTATTCAATTCAATTCCCTGTTTCTTGATTGTTTTTTTTATTGTAGTCTTTTAAGTTCTTTGTATAATTTAGATATTAGTTTCCTATCAGAGAGATAGCTGGCAAAGATCTCCCATTCTGTAGGCTTTCCCTTTAGACTTTTGATGGTTTCCTTTGATGAACAGAAACTTTTTAGTTTAATGCCATTTCACTTAATAATTTTTGTTTTAATTTCCTGAGCTTTGAGAATCTTGTTGAGGAAATTTATTTCTGTGCCTATATGTTGGAGTGTTGGACCTACATTCTCCTCTAGTAGTTTCACAGTCTGTGGTCAAACTTTTGGGTCTTTGATCCATCTTGAGGTGACCCCTGTTCAGGGTGAGAGGTAAGAATTCAGTTCCATTTTTCTACAACTGTATAGCCAGTTTTTGCAGTATCATTTGTTGAAAAGGCTGTCTTTTCTCTAACATATGTGTATGGCACTTTTGCCAAAAGTCAATTGGCTATAAGTGTGTGGATTCATTTCTGTATCTTCTATTCTGTTCCATTGGTCTATGTGTCTGTTTTTGTGCTGATACCATGCTGTTTTATTACTATAGCTCTGTAGTATAATTTGAAGTCAGTAATTTTGATGCCTCCTCATGGTTCTTTTTTTTTTTTTTTGTGGTACTGGAGATTGAACTCAGGGGCATTCTACCTCCAAGCTATACCCCCAGCCCTATTTTTTATTCTTTATTTTGAAACAGGGTCTCACTAAGTTGCGGAGTGCCTCGCTTGGTGGCTGAGGCTGGCCTTGAACCTGGATCCTCCAGTCTCAGCCTCCCGAATGCTGGGATTACAAGCGTGCACCACCACGCCAAGCCTCCTCATGGTTCTTATTGATGAGATTGATAGAAACCTAAACTCACCTATAGCAAGGAAAGAGATAGAAACAGCAACAAAAAGTCTACAAAGAAAAGCCCATATCCAGACAGATTTCCAGCTGAATTCTACAAAATCTTTACAAAAGAACTAAATCAATACGGCATAAGTTATTCTGTGAAATTAAAAGACATGGAATTCATCCAAACTCCTTCTATGAGGCCAGTATCACCTTAATAACAAAACCAAATAAATATACCTCAAGAAAAGAAAATTACAGACCAATATCACTGATGAACATTCACTTAAAAATTCTAAACAAAATACTATTCATGTGCATTCAAAACCACATCAAGGAAATTGTACACCATGACCAAGCTGGTTTCATCCCAGGAAAGCAAGGCTAGTTCAACATACACAAATCAATGCATATTATTCATCACATAAATAGAACTAAGGACAAAAATTGCATGATCATCTCAATAGAAGTTTAAAAAGCATTTGACAAAATCCAACACCCAATCATGTTAAAACACTTCAGAAAACTGGAATAGGAGGAATGTACTTCAACATTTTTAAGACATTATACAATAAACACAAAGCCAACATCATATTGAATGGGAAAAACTGTGGGAATTCCCTCTAAAATCAGGAACAAGACAAAGATGCCTACTATCACCACTCCTTTTTAATATAGTCACTGAGACTCTTGCCAAAGCCAAAGCTGTAGAGCTGATTAACAAATTCAGCAAAGTAGCAGGATACAAAATCAACCTGAAATAACAATACATTTTCTGCCTGGCGTGGTGGTGCACGCTTTTAATCCCAGCATTCGGGAGGCTGAGACCGGAGGATCTGGGTTTGTGGCCAGCCTCAGCTACCTAGTGAGGCAATCCGCAACCTAGTGAGACTCGGTTTCAAAATAAAGAATAAAAAATAGGGCTGGGGGTATAGCTCGGAGGTAGCATGCCCCTGAATTCAATCCCCAGTACTGCAAAAAAAAAAGAATAACAATACATTTTCTATATGCCAACCACAAATCCACTGAAGAAGAAATACAGAAAACAATTACATTTACAATAACCTCAAAACCAATAAAATACCTAGAAGTAAATCTAACCAAGGAGGTAAAAGACCTTGGTAATGAAAATTATAAAATACTAAAGAAATAAATTGAAGATAATCTTGGAAAATAAAAAGATCTCCCTTGCTCTTGGATAGGCAGAATAAATATTATCAAAATGGCCATTCTACCAAAAATGATCTACAATGTCAATGAAATTCTTATCAAAATATCAATGTTGTTCTTTAGAGACCTAGAAAAATCAGTCATAAATTTCATATGGAGAAACAAAAGACCCAGAATAGCTGAAGCAATTATTAATGTATGTTAATAATGTCAGAGAAATGGGAAAATACTTTTCCTGGAAAGATACATATGCATTTATATATTGATACTAGAAAATTATTCCTTGCCAGGCTTTATTTATTATCTGGTTTAGTCTGTTTTCATTTCTTGCAAGGTGCAGGGGATTTGGGTGGGGGAAATATTTGCAAATATATTACTTTCAGTATAAAGGACATTGTATCTATCAAACAACTTGTTACTGACATGATTTGATAGTCTACCCAGACCTCAAAGTGATTCTTAATAACTTGATTCATTGCCCCCCACCGATTGCTGAGATCACACCCAAGGCCTCAAACCCTTGAGGCAAGTGTTCTACCACCCAGCTACATTCCCCAGCCTTTTTGGGTTTTGTTTTGTTTTGTTTTGTTTTGTTTTGTTTTTTGAGACAGGGTCTTGCTAAGTTGCCCGGGCTGGCACTGAATTTGTGATCTTCCTTCCTCAGCCTCTCAAGTGGCTGAGATGACATTGGGCACCACCAGATCCAGTCAGACTCCTTCTTTCTAAACCTTCAAAAATTGGTCTTTGAAGTGAAATGCCCTGAAAATGT
>PVLC010040104.1:0-13995 GCA_004027655.1 Graphiurus murinus
CGCTCGCATGGCCCCTCCCCACACCTATGCCCCGCCCCCACTCCCGTATCCAGCCCTCACCCTCAAAGGGCCTCCTACTCCTATGCCACGCCCCCATGCATATGCCACGCCCACACGCATGCCACACCCTCGTTCTCATAGCCATGCACACATACCTATGCCACGCCCCACGCATGCGCCCCGTCCTACACCTATGCCCCGCCCTCGCTCTCATAGCCACGCCCACCCGTATGCCCCGCCACACCCTATGCCCCGCCTTCACGCTCATAGCCACGCCCTCACCTCCAGGCCACGCCCCCACTCGGGCCACAGGCCCCTCCCCTCACGCAAAGCCATTCAGCCAGGGTGCCCGGCCATTAATGGGTTTTTTTTTCTTTTTTCTTTTCTTTTTTTTTAACACAGCTCCTGTTTGAGGTCTGGGGTGAGCTTAGCTCGGCCTCCCTCGGGGACTGGGAGAAAGGGGCTCGCGGGGGGAAGGAGTGTCCGTCTAGGGAGGCTGGGACTGGAGGATCGCAGGGTGGAGGCCGGCCTCAGCCCCGTAGCAAAGAGACCCTCGGCCACTTAGCGAGACCCTCGGCAACTAAGCAAGAACCTAAGTAAATACAGAAAGAACCCGGCTTCTTCTTCTTTTTCTTCATCTCGGGACCTGGGATCGAACCCAGGGCCTCGACCTCCAAGCCACACCCCTCGCTGTATGTTATTATCATTTTTTTTTTTTTTAATTTGGAAACCAGGTCTCACCAGGTGGCTGAGGGTCTCTTGGCGAAACAGCTGAGGCTGGTGACCTCGCAGTTGCGATCCTCCTGCCTCAGCCTCCCAAGTATACAGGGAGGGCAGTTGTGCCCCGCCACGCCCTGGCTTAATTATTTTCTTTTTTTTTTTAACTTTTCGTTGATGAATATATATGTTCATATATATATTATATATAACATATATATTATATACGAATAGATATTATATATAACATATATATTATATATGAATATATTATATGTTATATATATACATATTATATATGTATATATATAGTAGGAGATGAGACTAGGACGGGTCGGGCAGGTTGGAGGCCGGCCTCAATCACTGAGCAAAAGAGACCCTCAGCCACCTACGGAGACTCTATTTCCAAATTATATATAAGAAAAAAAAAACACAATAAGACTGGGGGTGTCACTCTGAGGTAGCATGCCCCTGAGTTCCATTCCCAGAATAATAAATAATAATAAAAATAACTATTATTATTATTTATTTTTATTATTTATTTTATATTTTATTTCATTTTATTTGTTTGTTTGTTTGTTTGTTTGCAGTACTGGGGATTGAACTCAGGGGCATTCTACCTCCGAGCTCCACCCCCAAACCCTATTTTTTATTCTTTATTTTGAAACCGAGTCTCACTAAGTTGTGGAGTGCCTCACTAGGTAGCTGAGGCTGGCCGAGAACCCGGATCCTCCGGTCTCAGCCTCCCGAATGCTGGGATGACAAGCGTGCGCCACCACGCCCGGCTTTTATTTATTTTATTTTATTATTTACTTTATTATTTCATATTTTATTTCATGAATTGAACCCGGGGCCTTCCTCCCCCGCAGCTCCACCCCCAGCCCCTTCTTTTCCTTGACTTTTCTCGTGACCCACGGCGCCATCTACTGGCCGGCGCGGGGATCGACGCGACCGGAAGTGCTCCGGCGTTACCCCGGCAACACGGCCCGCCCATCCCCTGGCGTCCGATCCGGCTCTGCTCATTGGCACCCAGGCCTGTCATTCACAGTCCTAGTCCTCTGGAGGCTGAGACAGGAGGCCGGCAGGTTGGAGGCCACGTAGCCGGGGCTCCCTCCCCAGCTCCCCAAAGACACGGACACAGAACAAAAGAAGAGGCCGACAGACTCCAGGAAGAACCGGCTTTACTGTTACTTGGGGGCCAAGAGGGCGGAGTAGAGGCCGCGGGCCTCCCCCAGCCGGGCCTCCCCGAAGCCGGCGGCCTCCAGCAGCGCGCGGTACTGGGCGGCCGAGCGCTCGGTGCCCTCGGTCTGCAGCAGCATGTTGAGCGACAGCAGCAGCGCGCGCAGCGGCCCGCGGCCGGCCTCGTCCACCAAGCACTCCAGCACCAGCACCCCGCCGCCTGCGCGCGCACAGAGACCCTCGGGTACTGCCACCAGGCCTCCCTGCCTCCCCCCGGGGTTTGTCGATTGAATGCTTGACGCCCGGTGTCCAGGGTTCCCTGGGTGACACCCCGGGACTCTTACCTGGCGCGCAGGCCTGGTGGACTCGGCGCAGCAGCTGCAAGCACCTCTCGTCGGTCCAGTCGTGCAGGATCCGGGCCAGGATGAACAGGTCGGCCTCGGGAAGAGGGTCTTGGAAGAAATCTCCTGCAACGGGGTGTGTTGACTGAGCCCGCTCCCGGCACCAAAGACTCATCCGCCCTCCCGAACGGCTGTCAGATTCAGCCGCGGTGGTCGTTACCTCATCAGGGGATAAATAAAACCCATTGTCAGTGGACGGACCGGAAGTCTGGGTGGGGGGCGACTTGGGGCGCCCCAGAGTCTCCAGAACTTTCCATGACCCCGCCCCCTCCCTCGGGGGACGCACCCTCACGGAAGTCGATCCGCCGTCCTCCCTCCTCCTCCTCCTCCTCCGGGACGGAGAAGTTGGCCTGGGCCATCCGCACCACCGGCGCCATGTCGAACACGGTGACCCGGCACTCGGGGTACAGCGCCGCGCACGCCCGCGCCAGCGCCCCCGAACCGCCTGCAAGCCGCACACGGGGGGATGAGGCCGGCCTCCAACCTCACAGCCTCCCGGCTCAGCCTCACCACGCCCGCCTCATCTCCTCCGCCCCCCACCTCCACCTGGGGGGGAAACAGAGGCAGCGGGAGACCACGGCGCCCGCCCAATGTCATTTATATAAAGCAAGAGGACCCCACCCAGGTGTCCTCGGAGGTGGCGGGGCCTTTAAGAGGTGGAGCCTAACGGAGGCGTTAGGCACTTGAGGGCGTGGCTATAACCGGAATGTGGATTTGACTGGGGCCTGGCCTTGACTGGGGGCGTGGCCTTGACTTGCGGTGTGGTCTTTGACTTGGGGACCTGACCTTGACTTGAGGGCGTGGCCTTCACTGGGGGCGTGGCTTTGTGGGAAGTCTTTTGGGCGTGGCGTTGACTGGGCGTGGCCCTGGCTGGGGTGTGGTCTTGGTTATGGGACGTGGCCTTGACTTTGGGCGTGGTCTTTACTTGGGGGCGTGGTCTTGACTTGGGGGAGTGGCTTTGACTCGGGGGTGTGGCCTTGACTTGGAGTGTGGTCTTTGTCTTGGGGAGTGGCCTAGACTTGGGGTGTGGCCCTAGCTTGGGGAGGGGGTCTTGGCTTAAGGGCGGGGCCTTGGCCTTGACTCGGGGGCGTGGCCTTGACTTGGGGCAGGGCCTTGGCTTGGGGCGTGGTCTTGAAGTGGGCGTGGCCCTGACTTGGGCAGGGCCTTGGCTTGGGGGCGTGGCCTCTATTTGGGGTGTGGCCTTGGCTTGGTGGGTGGTCTTGACTGGGGGCATGGCCTTGAGTCGGGGTGTGGCCTCGACTCCGGGGCGTGGCCTTAACTTGGAGTGTGCTCTTTGACTTGGGGAGTGGCCACGACTTGGGGCATGCCTTGCCTTGGGGGCATGGTCTTGGCTTGGGGTGTGGCCTTGATTTGGGGCATGGCCTTGAGTGGGGCGTGGCCTCGACTCGGGGCGTTGCCATGGTTTGGGGGCGGGGTCTTGGCTAGGGGCGTGGCCGTTGACTTTGGGAGTGGCCTTGACTCCGGGGCGTGGCCTTGACTCGGGGCGTGGCCTCGAGTGGGTGTGGCCGTAACTTGGGCGTGGCCTTGGCTTGGGGGCATGGTCTTGGCTTAGGGTGTGGCCTTGAGTCGGGGGCGTGACCTCGAGTCCGGGCGTGGCCTTGACTTGGAGTGTGGTCTTTGACTTGGGGTGTGGCCTTGACTCTGGTGTGGCCTCGTATAGGGGGCGTGGCCTCGACAGGGTGTGGCCCTGACTTGGGGCGTGGCCCTGACTCGGGGTCGTGGCCTAGGCTTGGGGCATTGTCTTGGCTTGGGAGTGGCCTTGATTCGGGGGCGTGGTCTTGATTTGAGGGCGTGGCCTCGACTCGGGGGCGGGGCCTCGGCTCGGGGGCGGGGCGGGCGCTCACCGCCGAGGTCGCAGACGCGGCGGAAGCGGGCCAGGTCGAAGGCGGCCAGCAGGGCGCGGCCCTCCACGCTCCACACCTCCTGCAGCGCCGCCATGAAGCGCAGCTGCTCGGCCTCCGACCTGCGGGAGCCCCGGGAGGACTCAGCGCAGAGCCCCTCAGCACCCCCGGGACACCGGGGTGCGCGCGTGCACGCTCCCGCCTTACCTGTAGATGTTGGCGAAGAGCTGCGGGGCGCGCGCGCCGAACGCCTGCCCGTGCTGGTGCCGCCCTTCCCTGCCCGGAAGGAAGCGAGGCTCGCTCGGCCTCCGCGCCTCCGGTTTCCCCACCTGAAATGTCTGCCCCCTCCCCCACCGCCGGCCCGGGGGCGTCCCCGGACGCTGTGCAGCCCCCCGACCCACGCACCAGCGACAGGGGCCTCCCTCACCCACGGGGGGCTGCTCTATTTCTCGTCTCTAAAGGCCCTCGGCCTTTTTCAGGGGTGCGTAATATTCCGGGCCCGGGTCCATTCGCGTTAGCTCCGTTGGACCTGAATTTGGGGGCTCCCCGGAGCACTGCGCGGCACCCCCAGGGCGTCCCCACCCACCTCACGGCCTCGGCCAGGTGGCCCCAGAAGCGGTAGAGCGTCCGCGCCGCGTACAGGAGCATGTTGCGCTGCGACTTGGGGCTGCGGCTCACCAGGAAGGTGCTGGACAGCGCCGTGTTCCCGTAGAGAGCTGGAAACAAAGTCAAATCACGCGGGAAAGGAAACCCTGAGGCGGGCGTGGGGGTGCTCGGGAGGCTGAGACCGGAGGATCCGGGTTCGAGGCCAGCCTCAGCTACCTAGTGAGACACTCCACAACTTAGTGAGACTCGGTTTAAAAATAAAGAACAAAAAATAGGGCTGGGGGTGTAGCTCAGAGGTAGAATGCCCCTGAGTTCAATCCCCAGTACTGCAAAAAAAAAATAAATAAGTAAAACCCCAAAAAGGCAAACTGGGGAGACCCTGTTTCCCCCAAAATAAAATAAAAATATAAGAATGGTGATAATCATACTAAAGTAATAATGATAATGATGATCATGATCATAATTAAAATAATAATAATAATAATAAATAAGGCGGGCGTGTATTTCAGCGAGGACTCAATCTCAGGACCTTAGAAATCTCTCACGGGGCTTCGACAGCGCCTCGCTCTGAAACTCGCCCCGCCCCCTGTTGCTATTTGCATATAAGGTTTTATTGACGGGTCAGCCGGCCCCGCCCTTTCATTTGCATAACGCCTTTGGCAACCTCCGGGCTCCAAGCAGGGAAATTAGTGCAGCCTGGCCCCGCCCCTTCATTTGCATAAGGCCTCTGGCAACCTCTGGGCTCCAAGCAGGGAAATTAGTGCAGTCTGGCCCCGCCCCTTCATTTGCATAAGGCCTCTGGCAACTTATGGGCTCCAAGGTGGGTTAGTACAGTCCGCCCCTCCCCTTCATTTGCATAGCTCCTCCCTCCCCTTTCTGGGCTCCAAGGGGGAAATTAGTGCAGCCCCGCCCCGGCCCGCCCCTTCATTTGCATAACGCCTCCAGCAGCTCCTGGGCTACAAGGGAGAGTTAGTACGGCCCGCCCCGCCCCTTCATTTGCATAACACCTCTGGCAACCTCCGGGCTCCAAACAGGGAAATTAGTGCAGCCTGGCCCCTCCCCTTCATTTGCATAATGCCTCTGGCAACTTAGGGGCTCCAAGGGGGGGTTAGTAGGGTCCGCCCCGCCCCTTTATTTGCATAGCTCTTCCCTCAGCTTTCTGGGCTCCAAGCGGGGAAATTAGTGCAGCCCCGCCCAGCCCCGCCGGCCCCGCCCCTTCATTTGCATATCGCCTCCAGCAGCTCCCGGCCTCCAAGGCAGAGTTAGTGCATCCCGCCCCGTCCCCTCATTTGCATAGCTCCTCCCTCCGCTTCCGGGCTCCAAGCGCGAAATTAAGTCTCTGCCAGCAAATCCAAACAGCCCAGAAAGCTGGAAATGTCCGGTATCCGCCTCTGTATTTTCTTTTATTCCGTTTTATTTCGCCCTGGGGGGCAGCCTTCATATTTTATTCGATTTTCTGTTTTTGTATACACACCCACTCCACCCCCCTTTATTCTGACTGTGTTTTCAAATAGGGGGTCTCCCTGAGTGGCCGAGGGTCTCTGCGGCTCCGCGGCCTCCACCCCCGCCGCCCTCCCGCCTCGGCCTCACTCACCTCGGCCTCCGGCCTCCTCCACGGTGAGCAGCCGCAGCGCGCCGCAGGCCTGGAGCAGCAGCTCGGTGCCGCGGGGGCTCGAACCCAGGCCCGAGGCCAGCGCCGCCGCGTCCAGGGGCCCCGCGGCCTCCGCCAGCGCCTCGAACACGCCCAGCTCGCAGGCTGCAAACAGGACCTGGGCCCGGGCCCGGGCTCGGCTCAGGAGGCCGGCCTCTGGGGGGAGGCCAGCCTCGACCCCGAGCCAAGAGACCCTCAGGGGGACCTTGCTTCCAAAAGAATAATCGAATAGCGCTGGAGAGGGGATGTGTATGGGTGGGGGTCATAGTTCAGAGGTGGAAGGCCCCAGGGCCTAAAAAAAAGGGAGGCTCAAAGCGGCCCGCCCGCCTGTCATCCCAGGACCTGGGAGGCCGAGGCAGGAGGATCGCAGATTGGAGGCCGGCCTCAGCCACTTGGCAAAGAGACCGTCGGCAACGTGGGGAGAGAGTGCCTGTGTCTCGTTAGCTAATTGCTCTGTAAGGGTTATATAAAATAATAATATTAATAATAATAATAATGTGTCTCACTAGCTAACTGCTTTTAAGGTTATATAATAATAATAATAATAAATAATAATAAATAATAATAATAATAATAATAATATAGGAGCTGGGTGTGGTGGCGCACGCTTGTAATCCCAGCATTCGGGAGGCCGAGGCCGGAGGATCCGGGTTCGAGGCCAGCCTCAGTTACTTAGTGAGGCCCTCGGCAACTCAGTGAGACTCGGTTTCCAAATAAAGAATAAAAAATAGGGCTGGGGGTGTAGCTCGGAGGTAGAATGCCCCTGAGTTCAATCCCCAGGACCGCAAAAAAATAATAATAAATCAGGCGCACGGTCCCCCGCGCTCCCCCGTCGGGGTGGCGCGAGCCCGGAGCTGGCCGCATCCCAGGAATCCTCTTTAATCCTATTAACTGTGCACAAAATCGGATTGTCCCGTCACGGCTCGGTGAGCCCGGCTACACTGCGCTCAGGTTTTTGTTTTTTTCTCCCGGTGCTGGGGATTGAACTCAGGGGCGTTCCACCTCCGAGCTGCACCCCCAGCCCTATTTTTTATTCTTTATTTTGAAACCGAGTCTCACTAAGTGGCCGAGGGTCTCGCTAAGTAGCTGAGGCTGGCCTCGAACCCGGGTCCTCCGGGCTCAGCCTCCCGAATGCCCGGATGACAAGCATGCGCCCCCACGCCCGGCTCTGGCCTCCCCTCTCAAGTCATTTCAAAGCGCTCGCCGGGTCTGGCCCTTTGGAGAAAACAAAACCTCCTCCTCGCCCTGCCTGACCTGGTACTTTGGGGAGGCCCAAACAGGAGGCTGGAGGAGGCCGGCAGCCTCGCCAACTTACCTAGCGAGACCTCGCTTCCAATTTTTATTATTTTATTTTAATTTTCAAAGGCCTGGCGTTAAAAATGAACCTCCCAGGCCCCCCGCCCCGGGCCTCCCCGCGGCCCCCGGTACCTGGGACTCCATGAAGGCCGAGCTGAGCCGAGTGAGGAGGCCGTAGGCCTCGTCCTCCTCCTGCGGAGACCACATCGCGTCCGTCTGTCTGTCCGTCCGTCTCGGGGACCCCGGGAGAGAAACGCCCCGACCTGCCTAAGCGGATCAGAGGCCCAGGCCGCGCCCCCTGGCTCCGCGCCCGGATCCTCCCTCTGCTTCCCGCCCTCCGGCCTCCAGCCTCCCTCCGCAGCCTCCGCCAGCCAAGAGGCCGCGGGAGACCCCCGAGGCCCTGGAAATTGAACCCAGAGGCTACAATCCCTCCCCCCCAGCCCCATTTTAGGAATTTAGGAGTGCCCGAGGGTCTCCCTGACGGCTCAGGGGCGGAGGCTGCCGGCCTCCAACCAACGTGCGGGCCTCGCGTCCCAGCCTCCCGAGGAGCTAGGTTCCCTATGCGGCGTCCTCACCCCCTTTTGCTCGGTGGCGTTTGATGGCGGTGACGGCGGCGCGGGGCTGCGGGGGATTTTCGGGGCCTCGAAGGAGGAGATTAGCGAGGAGCGAGGAGGGGATTAGGGGGCGGGAGGCCGGGGAGGCAGCACCATCATCTGCAGCCAGGCCCTGGTGGGTTTTTTTTTTTTGCTTGTTTTTTTTTTGGCCAGAAACTATAAAATGACATTTTTCTTTTTTTTTTTGCGGTACTGGGGATTGAACTCAGGGGCATTCTACCTCCAAGCTGCACCCCCAGCACTATTTTATGTTTATTTTATTATAATTACAATTATTATTGTTATTATTTCTGGTTCTTGGGATTGAACTCAGGGGCATTCTACCTCCGAGCTGCACCCCCAGCCCTATTTTTTATTCTTTATTTTGAAACAGGGTCTCACTAAGTGGCTGAGGGTCTCGCTAAGTAGCTGAGGCTAGCCACGAACCCGGATCCTCCGGTCTCAGCCTCCCGAATGCTGAGATTACAAGCGTGCGCCACCACGCCCGGCTGGGACCCCGTTTCAAAGTAAAAAAATAAATAAACCCCGAGAGAGGGGGCTGGGGGTGCAGCTCCGAGGTCCAAGTCTGCTCCGTCGCGGGGGGTGCGGGGCCGCGAGCGAAAGAAAAACAAACAAGGAATAAACATAAAATAAAATAAAAACAAACGCCCGCGTGACCACGTTCGGTTCATTGGAAAAGGGCTTTTATTTCACCATAAAAATTGCAAACCGGAGTCGACACCGTCTCCTCCTGAGGCGCGAACCTTCACAGCTCTTTTTTCTTTTTCTTTCTTTTTTGGAAAGTCACCAACGACGCGCGGCCCGTGGCCTCTGCCCGGGGGGCGTTTCAAGTAAAAATAATTTAGCAAAACGGCTTTTCATTTACAAAAAAAAAAAAAAAAAAAAAGAAACAAAAACCAGAACATCGAAGCCGCTCGCAGCAGATCCGCGTCCTGGCCCCGCGCGAGTGAGGGCGGGGTGGAGGCCCGCGGAGGCTGCGGGGCCTCCCTGCCTCCTCCTCCTGCTCTGTCCGTCCTTCCGTGCGTCCTTGCGTCCTGGCCGCGCGTCGGGCCGGGTCCCGGGCGTGCGCGCGCCCGCCATTACCTGTTCCAGGCGCTGCGGTGGCGGCTGGCGGAGCGCGAGCGCGAGCGGCTGCGGGTTCGAGACCCGTCCTGGCGGCGGCGGTGGCGGCTGCGCTTGCGGCCCGCGCTGCGCTCCCTGCGCCCGGCGCGCCGCTCCTTGCTGCGGGACCCGGACCTGGAGCGGGATCTGGACCTGGATCTGGATCGTGATCTGGAGCGGGTTCTGGAGCCGGTTCTGGAGCGGGTTCTGGATCCGGACCTGGACCTGGAGCGGCGCGGGCTGTCGTCCCTGCGCGCGCGCTTGCGGTGCGGCCTCCGCTCCCTGCGCGGCTGCGGCTGCGGCGCGTCCCCGTCCCGGCTGCCCGCGCTCCGCCGGCTCCTCCTGCGCGCGCGCCCGTGCCGCGGGGCCGCGCGCTCTCCGTCCTCCCCGCGGTGCTCCCCTTGCTCCTGCTGCTGCTGCTGCTCCTCCCGCGGGCCGGGGCCGGGGTCGCGCTCGCCGTCCTGGCTGTCGTGCTGCGCGTGCGCGGCGCGGCCGGGCGGGGGGTCTGCGGCGGGCGTGCCGTTGTTGAGCGGGGCGGCGTCGCTGGCGGGGACACTGTTGGCGTTGTCCCCGTCCCCCGGGGCGCGCGGCGGGCGCAGCTTGGCGGCGGTCGACACCGAGTGCAGCAGGCGCAGCACGGGCTGCAGCAGCGCGTCTCCGGGCCGGGGGCGGCCGGGGCCCGGGCCGGCGTCCCTGTCGGGGTCCCTGTCGGCGTCGCCGGGGTCGCCGAGGTCGCCGGGCTTCTTGCAGAGCAGCAGGCTGAGCAGGCGCTCGCGCAGCTGGCGCTCCTTGCGCTGCAGGCCGAGCGCGCGCTCCTTCTCCTCCTCCACGCGCCGCAGCTCGGCCTCCTGCAGCCGCCGCCGCTCCTCCTGCCGCTCCTGCGCGCGCTGCTGCGCCGCCTGCGGGGGGGGGACGCGTGCACGCGCACGCACGCAAGCCGGAGGTCGGTGCGAGCCGGCCTCCACCCGCCCGGCCTCCCCTCCCAGCCTCCACCGTCCCGCCCCGCGCACGCACCTTGGCGCGGCTGAGCAGCTCGGCCACCAGGCGGATGGACTGCAGGTTGCGCTGGGCGAGCAGCAGCTTCCTCTCCTCCAGGCGGATGCGCTGGTGCAGGCGCCGCTGCTCCTCGGCCTGCAGCCGCTCCAGCTTCTTCTGGCTGCGCCGCAGCGCGCGCTCCCGCTGCTTCTGCGCGCGCCGCCGCTGCTTCTCCTCGCGCCGCCGCTCGCGCTCCTGCTCCTCCTGCTCGCGCTGCTTCCTGCGGGGCCCGGGGAGGGAGCGAGGGAGGCGCGTCACCGCACCGCACGGCAGAGACCCGCGGCCACCCGGGGGGACCCTGCCGCCAACCTCGAGTGGCCCCGGAACTAGCAAAAAGAGAAAAAAAAAAAAAAAAAGCAAAAAGAGCCAGGGAGCCGCTCCTCTTAGCTCCGTCCTAGCGCAGGTCCTCGGCAAGGCGGAGGCCCGGACGGGAGGCTGAGGGCTCAGCGAGGCCCGGGGCGGATTGGAGGCCGACGAGAAAGAGCACCGGGCGGAGGCCCCGCGGCCTCTGCAGCTCGACGAGGCCCTGATTCCAGAGAAAAACTCCAAGAGGGCCGGGGATGGCGGAGCGCAGAGGAAGAACCCAGCGCCGAGTTAACAAAAAAAAGAAAAAAAGAAAAAGAGAAAAGAGAAAAAAAAGAAAGCAAGCAGAGGGAAAAATGTGTGAAAACACCAACAAGAAAGTCCCGGCCGCGGTGACCCGGGACGAGCTCGTCCTGGGGAGGACGGAGGGAGGCAGCACGACGGGGATGCGGAGACGGGCGCGCGCACGCACTCACATGCACGCGCCCGCACATCCACCGGCACGCGCCCGGATGCGCGCACAGGTCCACGAGCACACGCAGACGTGCCACACACACACGCAGGTCCAGGAGCACGCGCACGCAGGGGTCCGCGGGCACGCGCGCGCCCCCTCCCTCCCCGCACCTCTCCTCGGCGCGCTGGCGCTCCTCGGCCTCCTTCTCGCGGCGCTTCTGCTCCTCGCGCTGCTGCTCCAGCTCCTGCAGCTTCTGCCGCTCCAGCTGCCGCTTGCGGATGGACGCGTCGCTCAGGTGCTTGGTGGAGTCGAAGGACACCTGCGCGCGTGCGCGGGCGGGCGGGGAGGGAGGAGGGAGAGAGAGAAAAGAGGGGGGCGACAGGGACGCCGCGGCCATGGCGCACCCGCGGGGAGGGGGGACCCCAGGACCCCGGGAAGTCGGTCATGAGACGGGGCCCAGCTGATTCTGCAACACCGCGGCCGCCTCCCTGTCTCTGTCTCCGTCCTCCCCTCCCTCCTCCCTCCCTGTCTCTCCATCCTCTCCGTCTCCCTCCTCTCTCCCTGTCTCTCCATCCTCCCTCCTCCCTGCTCTCCGTCCTCCTCTCCCTCCTCCTCCCCCTCACCGTCCTCCCCTCCCTCCTCCTCCCCGCTCTCCGTCCTCCCCTCCCTCCTCCCCTCCCCTCCCCCCTCTCCCGCGCACGCGCACCTTGATGTTGCAGGCCACGGCCTTGCCGTCGTCGCCCTTGTACATGAGCTTCATGCCGCGCAGCGCGCTCATGGCCTGGATGAAGCCGGCGTACTCGCGGTACTGCACGTAGGCCTCGAAGTTGAGGTGGCCGCCGAAGCTGAAGGTGTGGAAGTTGCGGCCGGTCATCTCCTCGCGGTAGGGGTCGAGCATGGGGATGTCCACGTTGCGGATGTCGCCGAAGCGCTGGAACACGCGGCGCAGCACGTCCTCGCTGGGCCTCTCGGCGGCGGCGCTGGCGGCGGTGGCACTGGAGGAGGATGTGGTGCTGGTGGAGGAGGAGGCGAGCCCGCCGGTCCCCGGGGCGCCGTCGCGGCGCGCGAACCACTTGCAGGGCAGCCCCTCGAGGTGGATGGTGTCGGGGCGCTCGCCGGGCAGCGTCTCGTTCATGTCCTCGGCGTCGCGGAAGAAGGAGTCCCAGTCGTGGCGCGTGGGGAAGTCGAGCTTGAACTCGGCGGCGCGCACCTTGAGGATGTCGGAGAAGCCGCTGAGCTTGATGGTCTTGCCGTCCAGGCAGGCGAGGAAGGACTTGACGAGGCTGCGGTTCTCCACCTCGCCCTCGAAGCGGATGAAGTCCATGGTGCTCTTGGAGATGCGCAGCGTGGAGAACTGGTGGTGCTGCACCATGGCCTTGAGCCGCTCCATCACCTCCCAGTTGGAGATGGACTTGCCCGGCTGCTTGAGCTGCGGCAGCGCCACGCTGATGCTCATCTTGGTGATGGGCTTCAGGTAGAGCCCGTGCGCCGGGCACAGCTCCACCGCCTCCGACGTGTCGTGCACGATGGTGGCCGCGGCCATCGCCCAGGGAGCGGCGGGCGCCTGCAGAACGCGCGCGCACACACACGGGGGGACAGAGACACGGGGTATTTGTTTTTAACGTCCAGGAAGGCGTTCTATCTCCGAGCTACACCCCCGGCCCTATTTTTTATTCTTTACTTGGAAACAGGGTCTCACTAAGTTGCCGAGTGCCTCACTAGGTAGCTCAGGCTGGCCTTGAGTGGACCCGGATCCTCCGGTCTCGGCCTCCCAAGGACTGGGATGTTTGGAAACAGGGCTGCACAGGCACTAAGCTGCTGCAAGCCTCAAGAGCTTTGCTGAGGGCTGGCCTCCGGCCTGCGATCCTCCCGTCTCAGCCTCCCGAGGGCTGGGGTGACAGGCGGGCGCCACCACCGCCTGGCCGCAGATGATGCTTCTGTCTTAAGTCGCCGACGCCGGGGAAGCCTGCGGGGCAGCTCGGTGGGAGGAGCACAGGTTCGAGGCCAGCCTCAGCTACCTAGTGAGGCCTCCCCCCCCCCCCAGGCAACCTAGGGAGACTCTGTTCCCAGATAAAGAATAAAAACTAGGGCTGGAAGTGGAGCTCGGAGGTAGAACGCTCCTGGGTTCAACCCCCAGAACCACAAAATAATAATAGTAGTAAGAATAATTCTCAAGTGTCCCCCGGCCCAGCAACGCGACCCTAGGAACACTGCCCCCCGCCGTCCAGCACCCTGGCCCCAGGACACCCCTGTAGTACGACCCCCACGACCCTCCCCAGCCCGCCGAGACCCTGGGTACCGCCTGCCCTTATAGCCCCCCAGGACGGCACCCCCAAAGGACCCCGGGGCGTCCCCCAGCACCTGCACAGCCCACTGACCCACCCTGAGCGCCTCCAAGCCCACCGGGAGCCCCCCAGAGACCCCATAACAACCCCAGGGCCACCCCCCAGGGCTGACCCGCCCCTAGTGCTACAGCACCCCCGTTAAGTGCCGGTACCGTCCGCAGGACCCGGATGAGCCCGCCGCACCTGCTCAGGACTCCTGAGACCACCCATGCGACCTCCCACCCCCAGTGCTGCCCCGCCTGCAGGACACAAGCCCCGCCCCCAGGCATGATCCAGGCCCCGCCTTCAGGGAAGACCTAGACCCCGCCCCCAACAAGACCTCAGACCCCGCCCTCAGCACCTCAGGCCCCGCCCCCAGGCAAGACCTAGACTCCACCCCTCCACTCTCAGTACGACCCAAGCCCCGCCCCCAGGTATGATCCAGGCCCCGC
>PVLC010040105.1:0-13994 GCA_004027655.1 Graphiurus murinus
CTCTCTCTCTCTCTCCATGGTTGAGACATTTTTGGTTGTCACAACTGGGGCAGGGGGTGCAAACTACTGACTTCTGGTGGGTAGAGGCCAAGGGTGTTGCAAAATATCCTTCTATATGCAGGAAACTCCTCTAAGACAGAATTATCTAGTCTAAAGTATCAAGAGGTCGAGATTAAGGAGATTAAGATCCTCTCCCATCATATATGTGTATATATTTGCCTATGTGTGTATGTGGTACTGGGGATTGAACTCAAGGGTGTTTAGCCTCTGAGCTACATCCCCAGCCCTTTTTATTTTTTTGTTTTGAAATAGGGTCTGGCTAGTTTGTGGAGGGCCTAAGTTGCTGAGGCTGGCCTTGAACCTGAGATCCTCCTGTCTCAGCTTCCCAAGTACTGCGATTACAGGCGTGTGTTACCACACCTGGATAAGTGTATCTTTTTTTTTTTTTATTCTTTCTTTTTAAGTGTATTTTAGTACTATTATTTTATTACAGCATTCTAAATAGAGCTCTTTAGAGTACATTTCAGCATCTGATTTTTTTTTTTTGTGTGTGTGTGAGTTTATTTTTCCTTGTATAAGGTTTCTCCACCTTGCTGGAGCCGGCTACTTTCATTTCCTAAAACTCAACAGTGTGCTCAGTAAGAATTTCTTGAACATCATTGGTTACATTGCTATTATTTCTTCTAAATGAAACTGAGGCCACAAGTGAGCCCAAAGTTCCAGGACAACATGGTAGCAGTTAGTATAAAGATCTTGGTGTCTTAATATAAAAGTCACTGCCCCACTCTGCTGGTGTTCTGAATCACTTTAAGCAGGGCAATTTGGAACACTGGTTTGTTTTCACATATGTAAGTGAATTAGATATTGTCTGAATTCTTTGTTTCAAGAGATCCTCATAGAACTTAGTATATTTTCCTGAGAGAATTAAGTTAGGTCTCTGGTACCAAAAAACATTACCCAGCTCTCTGGTTTATTTTCCTAGAACATGTTATGTTCTCTTAATGGTGGTAGAAAAAATAACTTCAGGAAAATTAAGGCTTCATAGCAGTCAGAGAGAGTCTAATCATTTATTCTCATAGACTGTGGAATTTCTCCAAGAAATTTGTAGAGTGGTTAATGTATCTCATCTTTTTGTCTTTTTCATTTTATCTATCAATCTATCATCTATCTATTTATTTAATTTTTTTGTGGTACTGGGGATTGAACCCAGGGGCATTCTATCTCCAAGCTACACTCCCACTCCTATTTTACTTTTATTTTGAAACAGAGTCAGTCTTGCTAGGTTGATGAGAGTCTGACTGCTTGCTGAGGCTGTCCTCCAACCTGTGATCCTCCTGTCTCAGATTACAAGTGTGTGCCGCCACTGGTTGGTCCTTTTCATTTTGTTGAGGCATAATCTATACTGACAAACCTCAGTTTGACCTTGAATTTTGGTAACCCATAACTCATGGTGAATTCTTCTTGGAATTTCACTTTTTGATTCAAATTCTTATAAAACACATTTTTCCCTTCCCTGTGATGTACACAATTAAAATGGCCAAGTAGCCAGTAATGGATTATTTCTTTTTTGAATCAGCAAATAAAGCACAGTTTAATACCTTCACTGTGGAATCATCCAGCGAGAGATAATTTAACAACTTTCTAAAGACTGAGCAGAAGCCTGGTGAAATTCAACCACCAGTTGAGGGGAAAAAAAACTTTGTTTTTTAATTTATACATCTATTTACATTAAATTTGCTTAGTGTTTTGTGACTTATCAAGCATTTTCATTCTTAATCTCCATAACATCCCTTTCAGATACATAAGGAGACATATTCTTAATCCAGTATGCTTTCTTCCACATCATGCAAATTTCTCTCCGCATAACCCCAACCAGACTGTAAGCTGTTCTCAGGCTGGAAGCACATTTTATACTTCTTTGCATCACATCAGTGCCCTTAATAGAAAAAAGTAAATGTGTTTTGTTGATTTAGCCATTGTAAAAATGTAATACTGGGGAACTCAAAATACCTAGGCGCATGCCAGATTTGACAAACTCTTTTAGGATTAAGCAAATTCTAACTTTTAAGGCCCCCAACCAATCTATTCCCAATGTGTATTCAAAGATGTGAAACCCAGAGGGTTGTCATGAAATATGGCTCTCCATGCCTGGTTAAAATTCAGTTTTATTTCAATCCCTGAAAGCTGGTCTGTTCCTTGTGATGTTGAAGGTAAAATTACAGAAAAGTCACCCTCATCTTTACCATAAGAAAAGCCAGAGTTGGCTGCCATCTAGGTTCTCTCTTTGCTGTATTATGTTCTCAAATTTTTTTTATAGTATCATATGAGGGGATGAAGAGATAATCAATCTGCAAGCAAGCAAAGAACCAGTTCTGTTGGTTTTCTATTCTTATCTAGTGTGTTTGAATAGATTAAAATTTAAGCTGCTTAAGATATTTTACCATGTTTGAGAAGGAGCACAGCATCAAGGTTCATTGTGTTGGCCCAAGATGACATGTATATGAGACTATTTGGGATATTAAACACTTGTCTCAATCTTGGTGATTTGGGGTTAACTATACCTTCTCACATGATATTTATAAAAGAAATCAAGCTGGGCATGGTGGTGTACTCCATTAATCCCAGTACTTGGGAGGCTGAGACAGGAGGATTGCAGGTTTGAGGTCAGCCTCAGCAATTTAGTGAGACTCTTAGCTACATAGCAAGACCTTGTTTCAAAACAAAAATAAAAACAAAACAAAAGAAGAGCTAGGGGTGTAGCTCAGAGGTAGAATGCCCCTGTGTTCAAGCCCTAGAACCACAGGGGGAATAAAAATAAAATTATATAATTTATATGATTGTGCTTTGATAATTGTAAATATAAAGTGAAAAGCATTACAAATGTTAGCTATCATCACTTGGAAATTTGTGGGAGTGATAAAAATTGCTTTTTATAGATTGTTCTCAATATTACTGCTGCATAGTAAATGATCTCAGAACTCAGTGGTGTAAGACAGCCACCATTTGACTTGCCCACACTTTGGGGTTCAGGAATTTGTAAATGGCCAGACGAGTCTAATTTCTTGTTTGGGGTCTCTTATGCAGTTGTAGTCAGAGGTCGGCTGTGGCTACTGTCATCTACCAACTTGGGGAGATGTCCAAGATGGCTTTCCCACATGGTTGGGAGTTGAGCCAGAGGTAGAAAGTCAGGACTATGGTGGAGCTGTGGCTCCAGCTTCTTCACTCACCTTCTCCAGATGGTGGCCTCGGAAGAGTCATTTATTAAGTGAAGGCTGAGTCCTCTATAGTGAACGTCTCAAGAGAATCAGCTGGAAGCTACATCACCTTTCCTTACCTGTCCCTGGAGGTCAGGCAACATCCCTTTCCCTGCATCCTGTCAGTTACAAGTGAGTGACTAAGAGCTAAGAGGTGATTAAAAAGACCCCCATCTTTTGATGGGAAGAGTGTCAATGATATTGCAGACTATTTTAAAGCTACCTTTGTCATTAGAAAATTAATGGTGGGGAAAGAAACTAAAGGGATATGTTTTGGGAAATGAGTTAGACCATAGATTTACAAGTCTTTTAAGAATATTTTCTTATTTATAATTATATCTGTACTAACATTATTATTTTGGTGGTTTCATGACATGGGGGTTGGTTCCCAATTTTTGTAGAGATCTGTCTGACTCTTTATGAAAATTCTCTATTTTCTCTTATTTGAAGGGATAACCTTTCTCTAAATATCTTTTTTTAACCACTTAACAGAATTCACAATATCTTCCTGTAGACTTGCATTTCATTTAATTTATTTGAACTTTGATGACTTTCCATCCTCAGGAATTCTCAAATCAATTGGCAAATATTCCTAACCTTTCAGCAGGTTAGTAACCTTATGACTTGATTCTATTATTAGCATATACCCCTTCCAGAGGCTAATTATCTCCATAGATGACTAGGTGTTATCTCAGGCATCCCAGGTGGGGACTTTCCCAGCATGCTCTGTGGTGGTCCCCCAGGTACCTCCCAATCACAGTGTGTTCTCTGTCTGGCAGTCCTATAAACTGACTTCCAGGTGCAGCTTACTCTTCCAGAGAAGGATTAACTTATTTGCATCCCTATATGCTTTGTCATGTAGAAGGACTGGCAGGGAAAATTGCTGGTGCTACGATGATTTCTTGCCTCAAAGTGAAGCCAAACCTCTCACCGTGATGTCCAATGGGCATATTTTGAGTAGGATGCCTGCCAAAGAGAGAGCTCTGCTGTTGTATTGTTTCCAGGGGAAAAAAAAGCATGTGTTTTCTCTAAGAACCTCAGTATTTATAGAATTGGGTTAAAGAAGTTGGTGGAAGCAATAGTCCCTGGAAGAAATACGTCTATGTGTATCTTTTAGAGGAGACCCAGGAGAATACAGCCAACAACATCCTAGGGATATGGTATTTGGGGAATAATTTTTTTTGTGGTAGTTTTTATAAATTCAGCTCCTTTAGTCAGCCTCTCTGTTAGAGCTTTTATGACTCTTTAGGCTTCCTTCTCCTGGGATCCATGGTTAATGTTTCTCATGGCATTTCAAGCACCACACCTCTACTACCAGACAGATTCCACAATGTCTGATGAGAAGGGAGAGATATAAGGATGCTGATGCTGTCACAAAGCCACGTACGTTGTTGATAACTATAAACTATAGCAATGATCATAATGCGGTTCTCCAACATGATTTACTAACTGTGTTGTCAACGTTCTCATTGATATCATCCAAAAAACTGATCACAGAACTTAGAGGAAGGAAGATTTACTTGCTCATGATTTGGGGGGTTTCCGGTTCAGTCCATGTGAGGCTGGGTCTGTGGGTCTCAGGGCATGACAGGAGGAAGCAGAGAGAGGGACAGAGCAAGGATCTGCTCTCACATCATGGAGGCTGAAAGCTGGAGAACAGGAGCAAGCAAGAGGATTCAAAGACAAAGGCACAGTCCCTAAGGCCACATTCCCAGGGACCCGCCTTCTCCAGCCACACCCCACCTCACCTCGGTTGCCACCCAGTGAATCCATTACAGTGGATTTTCCCACTGATGAGATTACAACCCTTGTGACTTGATCACATCAACCTTGAGCATTAACATGTGAGTTCTTAGGGGACATTCTATGTCCAACAATAACACTAGCCATGGTGAAAGGTCAGTTACTGAGGCAGAAAGGATTTGAACATTAAGAGGCAGAGAGGGTTTGGATGTTAGGCTCTTCTCATTACTGGTGGCAAGACCATGGATAAGTCATGCTGCATATCTAATCTGTAGTGTCCCCCACTCTAAACTAGAGATGTTAAATGACTCATAGGATCATTGTCAACATCTATATGAATGACACTGCTTCTCCATGGTCAAATGGAAGCTGTTAATTAACCCATTATATGACCACATGATCTCAGATTGGGTCAGGGGTGGAAGTATAGTTGGAAATGACCATTATTATCAGACTCAATAGAAACATTAATTTTAAATTATAACCTCAGTTATTTGGATTAAATAAAATATTCTGTTTTACATTTTAATCATCAAAGCAATTGATATGGGAATAATTTTTATTCCTTATTGGATTAGTTGGGATTTGGCCAGGAGAATGGAAATCATTCTAAGTATTCTATGCTGGTTGGAAATTAATACATGGAATTAGAAGGTTTCAAGATGAATGAAAGGGCCAAGGGAGAAAATGTCTCTAGTAAATTCAGGAATTTGTGCACCTTTGCCAGTAAATCCACTTGCCATGCTTTGTGGGAGGGCATTCTGCAAGGATTGGTGAGCTTCACATCTGCCATTTGATGAAGTTCTCCCCCTTGCCCATCACTGCTCATGGGAACTACTGATCCTGTTTATTTTCTACCTTCCAAATTTCTGTGTAACTGCCCTCATGTTGGTTCAAAGGACAGAGAAACTGATATGCATCCTTTGGAAATATTTTGTCTGTGAATTAGTATCTGTTTGAAAATAACTTGGCACATTTGAACATGATGCATTATGAATAGTTTTGCTAAGAGTGACCATGCTGTTTTGCATTATGAGGCTCTGACTTTAGAAGAATTCAGTAGGGAAATAGTAGGCTAAATTAAAAGAAAATAAGTGGACACAAAATTATGTTCAATTAGACACTTTTCAAATTATTCCTTTGTAGTTGATGGTCAGCGACCACCCAACACTTTGCTCCAAGTGGGGTGGCCAGAAAGACCCATTGTGCTCCAAAGGTCCAGCCCCTGGCCTCTTCTGAAAGATACATTCTCTAGACTTACAGCTTCTGGGCTTCACTTTTACTGAAAAATGTTGGAGAATCAGTTTGTAAACTTTCAACCTGATTCGAGTAGATATAAACAACGTGCATCTCAACCCATCTTTATAGTTTGATTAATTGACAATATGGCTCCATTTAATTTATAAGAAAGCAAGAGAAATCCATAAAAGGATTCTACAACCTTAGGTCATTTTCCACTTTAGGAAGTGTTCTGTGTATTTAAGGAACCAGGCAGGGAAGGTGTAGAATCGAAGAGTAGTCCCTTTCTAACTTTGACGAATGTGATTTTCTACTGCAACTTATGCTAAGATTTGGGGATTAGAAAGATAAATGCTGTAAGGCTAGAAGCCCTTAATGGAAAATGCGGTACTACAGTTGGACAAAATACCTCCTTTTAAAAATAGCCTGGGGTGTTTACTAGGGTATTTCCCTGTGCGTCTCCGGAAGTCGTCTCATTTCAACATAATGTGTGTCCTCCTGGATCCTCTAAGGAGACTGCCCATTTCTTCATTTCTTTATTTTCTTTCTGTAACTGCATGTCCTTGGATTGCCATTGGAATGTGAAAAAAAACCAAAAACAAAAACAAAAACAAAAAACAACCAAACAAAAAACAAAACAAAAATAACTCTCCTGAATTAAAGAAACCAAGCCTTTGCCACTGGGAAATGGCAGTCCAGTAGAATCTGACTAGAAGCAATGGTTATAAGCGAGTCTTTGAACCATTAGGAAGATGGGCAACCGTTTCAGATATTTGTCTTTGCTTTAAGACATTTGAACCAGTCTTTAAAGCCCTATTAATCAGCTCTTCTTTCCATGCCAGCCCTGACTGTTGACCCTGAGCGGGCAGTAGCAGTTAAGTCTTATGTGAGAGTGATTTAAGGTTACTTCTGCATGGAGAAAGGCACAGAATCATGGATAGAGACAAAGGAATGGAAATCTGAAGGCTCCTATAAAAGCTGAAGTTAAAATTGTTAGTGGTAGATAACGTTGTCTGTGTTTTTATTTCCAGTCCTATATAAAACAGAGACAGCTGGATCTCTATTAAAGGGAAAATGTTTTATGTATATACACATTTATTTCTATATATTACATATCGGAATATATATATATATATTTCCACGTATGTATGGAAGTATATATATATATATTTCCACTTATATATGGAGGTACATATATTTCCATATATTTATATATAGGCATATATAAATTATGTATGAATTATATATATGTTACATATACATTACATATATCTTCTTTATATGTAATTGTCCATAGAATCACATTACTGAAGAAAATAAATTTGAAACAGTACCTTTTTTACAGTATATTTGAAAAGCTGGGAGTGGTGGCTCACACTTCTAATCCCAATACTTGGCAGACTGAGACAGGAGGATGGCAGGTTTGAAGCCAGCCTTAGCAACTTAGGCTGTCAGCAACTCAGACCCTGTTTCCAAATAAAAAATAAAATAGGGTTGGGGGTGTATCCCAGAGGTAAAATGCCCCTGAGTTTCATCCCTAGTAACACACACACACACACACACACACACACACACACACACACACACACAGAAAAAAGAAAAAAGAAAAAAGGAAAGCCAAGCATGGTGGCGCACACTTGTAATCCCAGTACTTGGGAGGCTGAGAGCTGAGACTGGAGGATCCGGGTTCGCGGCCAGCCTCCGCTACCTAGTGAGGCCCTCCACAACTTAGTTGTTTATTTTTGAGACCCTGTTTCAAAAATAAAGAATAAAAAATAGGACTGGGGGAAGAGCTCGGAGGTAGAATGCCCATGGGTTCAATCCCCAATACCAAAAAAAAAAAAAAAAAAAAAAGAAAGAAAAAAGGAAACAGTACTCTGACCCTTATATCTTCTATATCTTTTGTTTTCCTTTGAGAGTTTTTTTGACAGTTACCATATTCTTAATGCAATTTTATTTTTAATAGATAGGTTCAGGTTTGGGGCTCACAGGGACTCCATGAGGTCACATTTAGCAAAGGATAGATCCACTTGCTTCAGTGTCCTTGAAAGAAATGAACCAAAACATCCACCAGCAGGTGCTTTGTGTCGCACCCAAGGTGTCTGGACACAGGCCTGCGAGGGCGGCGGGAAGAAGAAACAGAAAGGAGTGAGCCCTCGTCTGTTTATTCTCTAGCTCATGAAGCACTGGATTTCACTGTCATCCAACTTTCTATATGCGTGTACGTGTTTGCTCTCCTTGCTGCGTTATAACATCCCTGAGGGCAGACCTGACCTCTCTTCCTTCTCCCAATGCTCTTAGCTGTATCTCTTGTACACATCTCAGCCAATAACTCAGGAGCAGCAGGTGACTCTAGAATTTGCCATCCCTCAGTCAAATGAGGAATATGCCTTTGCAAACACCATTGTTAGAGAGAGAAAAAAAAATTCAGGCCATTAGGGCACGATGGTGGTCTCAGAAACCTTCTGGAGTGGGTTGAATGGCGACCTGCAGAACAGCTCAGGGCCTACTCCCTGGAATCGTGGGGACCTGATCTTCCTTGGTGGAAGTGTCTTCACAGATGTAATTCAGTGAAGGATGGTTAGGTCTTCTTGGATTGTGTGGGCGGTACCTAACTCCAATGATACGTTTCCTTAAGAAGAGCTATGTAAAAAGCCGGGCGTGGTGGCGCATGCTATAATCCCAGTACTTAGGAGGCTGAGACAGGAAGATCCCAGGTTCAAGACCAATCTCAGCAACTTAGAGAGACCCTGTTTCAAAACAATAATTAAAAAGGCTGGAGGTGCAGCTTGGAGGTAGAATGCCTCTGGATTCAACCTCCCTCTCTCTGTCTCTCTCTCTGTCTCTCTCTCTCTCTCTCTCTCTCTCTCTCTCTCTCTCTCTCTCTCTCACACACACACACACACACACACACACACACACACAGAGAAGAGGAGAAGGCAAGTGACTATCGAGATGGAGATTAGAGTTTTTAGCATAAGCCAAAGTCCACCAGAGCTGCTGGGCAGCCACGGAAGCAAGGGGAGGGACAGATTTGTGACTCCACAGTTTCTGGTGATTGCTATGGAAGTGCTAGGAAATGCCTGCGTCTTAGTTCTGGAAAAGTCCTCCTAGAGACCATCACTCCACATGTAGAGAATCTAGGAGATGAAGTAGAGCTGTGGGCTTTCTGGTGCTCCCTTCACTTTTTTTTTTTTTTTTTAACTTTTTCCTTTTCATTATTTACTTTTAAAAAGTAGTTTAATTAGGATATTGTAATTTTACAACATAGTGAGGTTGCATGTGATACCAACATACATTGATTATATTTTGGGACCTTATCTTCTAATCTCAGCTCCAGAAAGACAAAGGAAATGGGTGGAAAAGTGTACAGTCATTTCTGTTGCACTGAGAATCCAGTCTGGTTGCCTCCAATAAGTAGAGGATCCAGGAGCTGGGCATGGTAACACATGCCTGTGATCCCAGTACTAGGGAGGCTGAGCCAGGAGGATTGCAGGTTTCAGAACAGTCTTGACAATGTGGTGAGACTCTCAGCAACCTAGCGAGACTTGTTTGAAAACAAAAAATAAAAAGGGCTGGGTGGGTGGTGTACCTCAGAGGTAGAATGCCCTTGGGTTCGATCCTTAGTACCAGGGGTGGTGGTGGGGAGATTCAGGATTATTGTGAGAAAAGGATTTTTCCCAGTCATGAGAGTAAGACACAATTCTCATGTGTTCAGATTGCTCTTCAAATCATTCCATATAGGAATGTATTAGGAGTAATATCAAAATATTATGTTGACTTGAAGAGTTAACTTACATGAATGATAACTTACCCTTATATAATGTAACTTGGTGGATCATGTGTGAGAGTGGCCTCAAGTGTGTGCATGAAGACAGCCCACCAAGAGAGCCCAGGGACTCAGATAGGAACTTACATCAGCCTCAACCAATCAGAATGGACCGTTTGGGTGTAACTGGGCTGAGCCCATCAGAAGGCCCCAACATAGAGGTTCCTGCCAAAGCAACCTATATAAGGACACTCATATAGTAGTGTCCAATGGAGAGCCCTCCTGTTGCTGGTCCTCAGACCTGTCATTGAACTCAAGCATCCGCTCTATAGGACCTTCAACTGGGACACGTCACATGTGAGTCCCCTGGGTCTGGTGACAGGCTTGAACTTAGACTTAGACTTAACTTAGATTGAGAATGTCAACCGAGTGCATGCTTATTGGAAGTTAATAAAACATTAATTACATGATCTAAGAGTCCAGCCTGGTAACTTGCTCTTGACAAAATGAGTTAAGCCCAAATCTAAAATAAATATGTATGTGCCTCAAAGTTCTAACCAGGAAGGCAGAGGGGCTCAGATACCAATGCCCAGCGTGGGAATGGTATAGAGGACGTGCAGAGTAGCTGCCAAATTTTCCCAGCTTTCAACTACTTTTTTTTTTTTTTTTTTTTATAAAGGACTAAGCATACCCAGACATCTGGGAACCTGTTGTTAGGCCATGCATCTGAATTGTTAATAAGCCTAGAGAGGAAGCCAGGGGAAGAGAGGCAAGAGCTAGCTCTCTAAGCTGTGGGGTTGGTATCTGCAAACCGCTAAGCTACACAGAGGCGAGTAACTGCAGCATAGACCATAGATACTCGTATGCGTTCCTGTCTCTCATCCATTACCTTAAAGGCAGGAATCATATTTTACGTGTCCATCATAGCAAATGTAGGGAGTAAGGAACTTTTAGGTGACAGAGGCTGTTGCAAGATAACATTTGGACCTATCTGTGACAGCGCCATAGAGGAGGGAATTATAGCAAAGAAAATATTTGCTTTCGACAGATGTTTGTTGGACAAAGTAAGGCTTGAGCTGGATTATGGGAAAAAAAAATACACCTAGAAGGTTTGAATAAATGGCAAGTAGAAAGGAACACATTGTAAGTGGCAGCCCAGAGGGAAGGATAAGCAGGAGGGATGAAATCTAGTGTCGCTTAAAGGGGGGACCGAGAGAACCGCGTTGAATGCTAATTAGGGTGTCCCTTGGCCTTCGGAGGAGTCTGGATTTATTCATCTGGGGATCTACTGTGGCTGGGGAGCAAGGCAGCCATGCCACAGGCCTTTGAGGAGTTGTCACGGGTGGGTGGATGACAACTGTGGATTCCCTGTCACATTCAAGTCCCCTCTCTCTGCAAACCCTTCCTGCTTGCTCCAGGCCAGGATGGGCAGCCCCCATCCCCATGTTTACCTAGCTCCCTGCTATCCAGGGGGTCTCTATGTGGTTTGGAGTCCTCCTGAGTCGGAGAGGCCCCCTAGGGAAGCGTATTCCAAACAGTTAGCACAAAGCCTCACTCCCTATGGGTTTTCTATTGAAATGAACTGAATTTCAGGAGTGACCCCTATAGACTGAAGACCCGTGTTCCACCTCTAGAAGCTATTGTCTCTCTATAGCCAGGTGCTATCCACAAGGGTCTTTGAATGTTTTCCACACTTGGGCAGCCACGCCCATGCTGTCCAACTCAGGAAAGCACTGTCACATTCCCACTGCCCGTGCATCTGCATTGCTCTCCCAAACGGGAAGGGCGTCTTCTTTGAGTCAGTATAAGGTTCAGAGGAAATGAGTAGATAAAGACGGGGAGCTGCTCGCCCGATTGTGTACTGAACACGATACTTAAGATCATATACTAAGCCTGGCATGGTGACGCATGCCTATAACCCCAGTACTTGGGAGGCTGAGACAGGAGGATCACACAGGTTCAAAACCAGCCTGAGCAACTTAGACTCTCAGCAAACTTGCAAGACCCTGATTCAAATAGTAGTAGTAATAGTAGTAATAGTAGTAATAAATAAAGGGATGGGAGTATAGCTTGGAAGTAGGAGTAGGGTGCCTCTGGGTTCGACTCCTAGTACTACCAAAAAAAAAAAAGGATCATATACTAGAGAAGAGTTTTCTGGCTTGGAAGTTGCCAAGTCTGTGTTTTTGTCCACTTTCTTCTTGGTGCATAATGGGCAAGGTGGAGAGAAGGAAGGAGCCTTCCTTGGACCAAAGATTTACGGAAGGGATTGCTAGGAAACATGCAAATTGCCACGGCCCCTGGGAGCCATGAATGGGGGGCCCTTCTTACAGGAGAGTATGGAGGAGTGGGGGCGGGAGGCGAGGACAGCATGCGTAACAGTCACCCTGTGGGCAGTCTTTGCCTTGCTGGCTGCTAGATGTAGATGAATGGAGAAGGCATTTGATGATGGACACGGGACACGTGATTCCTGCCTTTAAGGGAGTGGAGAGAGACAAGAAACGCATGCGTGTACCTACGGTGTGCGCTGCAGTTCCTCACGTCTGTGTATCTTAGCGGTTTGCAGATGCCACCCGCAGCTAGGCTTTGCCTCGCTTCCCCTGGCTTCTATTTTAGACTTATTAATAATTTAGATGCACGCCTAATGACAGGTTCCCACATATCTGGACATGCTTAGTCCTTTCTAAGAGCAGTTGAAAGCGGGGAAAATTTGGCAGCCATTGTGCGCCTCAGCTTCATCTCTCCCATGCTGGGCGTCAGTTTCTGAGCCTCTTTGCCTTCCTAGTTGGAAACTTTTGGGCACATAAATATTTATTTTAGATATGGGCTAACCCAACCCTATTTGGAATGATTTGAAGAGCAATCTGAACATGTGAGAATTGTGTTTTAGTCTCACGATTGTGTAAAATCCTGTTCTCACAATAATCTTGGACCCTCTTCTTATCAGAGGCAACCAGGCTTGCTGCTCAGTGCAAAAGAAATGATTGTACACTTTTCTTTTGCCCATTGCCTTTGTCATCCTACCTCCAGGGTAGGCCCCCCAGTCCTATTTTTTTTGTCGTTGTTGTTCTTTATTTTGAAACAGGGTCTCACTAAGTTGCAGAGGGCCTCACTAAGTAACTGAGGCTGGCGGTGAACCCATATCCTCTGGTCTCAGCCTCTCAAGTACTGGGATTACAAATGTGTGCCACCACACCCGGCTTGCTTACTTTTTAAAGAATAAGCAGGTTTAAAAAATAGACCTCATCAAATCCCATGTACAAAATGGTTCAATAAATTGGAAATATCTGCAGCATAGAGTTAGAAAGGTATGTCAGCCGGGGTTCTCTGGGGGAACAGAATCAACAGGCTATATGTAGATGCATAGAAAGAGATTGATTATGAAGGATTGGCTCACGTGATTAGGGAGGCTGAGAAGTCCCATGATCTACATCTGTGAGAGGTAGGAAAGTGGTGGTGGTCCCAGTCCTAGTCTGAAAGCCTGAGAACCAGGAGCGCTGCTATCCAGCTCCAGAAGAGAGAACAAATTGGCCCCTGCCCTTGTGTTCTGTTGAGGTCCTCAGCAGATTGAAGGACGCACATCTGCATCGGCGAGGGCACTTTTCTCTACAGCCTACAGATTCAAATGCTCATCTCTTCCAGAAACACTCTTACAGACACACCCAGAAATAGTGTTTTGCTAGCTATCTGGCATCTCCTGGCTCAGTCCAGTTCATATGTAAAGTTAACTATTGCATAAGGAATATTTTGACTCTCATAAAATGCTGTATTCAGAGCCGGGCGTGGTGGCGCACGCTTGTAATCCCAGCATTTGGGAGGCTGAGACCGGAGGATCCGGGTTCGCGGCCAGCCTCAGCTACTTAGTGAGGCCCTCCGCAACTTAGTGAGACTCGGTTTCAAAATAAAGAATAAAAAATAGGACTGGGGGTATAGCTCGAAGGTAGAAGGCCCCTGAGTTCAATCCCCAGTACCAAAAAAAAAAAAAAAAAAAA
>PVLC010040106.1:0-13994 GCA_004027655.1 Graphiurus murinus
TCAACAAGCCCCCTCACTCTACACATCCTCTGAGACACTCACTGAAGTCAGAGATACCTGCACGCCCGGGATTATCGCAGCACTATTGACAACAGCTGGGTCTGGAATCAGCCTACATGCCCATCGGAGGATGAATGCATACAGAAGATACGGCGTCTATGCACAATGGAGTATTATTCAGCCACGAATAAAAATGAAACCTGTCATTTGCAGTAGAATGGATGGAACTGGAGGAAAGAAAGACACTGAAAGACAAGGATCTAAAGTCCTGATGTATGGGGAAAGTCTACCTGAGACAATAGTGATTAGTAGGGACGGGGAGGGGCGCTGGGCGGGGGAGAGATGGATGGATATGCTCAATGCATGGCTATGCATGTATGTGGGAAAACCACAGTGACTCCATTAATGCGTGTGATTAATACATGTTCATGGAAACGTGTTTTAAATCCC
The DNA here is from genome assembly GCA_004027655.1 of Graphiurus murinus. Taxonomy (NCBI): domain Eukaryota; kingdom Metazoa; phylum Chordata; class Mammalia; order Rodentia; family Gliridae; genus Graphiurus; species Graphiurus murinus. The sequence continues at coordinate 451 of PVLC010040106.1, forward strand.
TTCCTTGGGCGTCCATCCCTTCTGCAGCCTCTTCCCTCCTCACTCCAGCATCTTCGCTAGCTGGATCCGTTGCTTTGTTCTGTTTCTTCCCTTCCCCTCTCTCCTCCGTGCTCACTTTCCACCTTCCCCTTTCCCTGGCACGGCTTTGCCGGAGGTCACCAGCATCCTCGCTTATTGCTGAGCCTCCCGGGCTCCCCTCGTTCACGATGCAGCGTCCCTAATGTAAAATGGAATCATATGTGGAGAGAACTATGCACATCCTTCCGTGAACTTTAATCACCTCCAGATTACTCAGAGTAGCTAGTGCAGCACAGACGCTACGTGGTCCTGTGTTGCTTAGGAAAGAACGCGCTCACTCCTCATACCCTCTTCTACTGCATCATGGCTTCATGGACCATTTTAAAGATGAAAACCTGAGCCCCAAAAGGAGGGAGTCACCTGATGACACCTTTACAATAAGGAATTTGAAATTTAGAGAAAATTCCTGTTAAGATACTAACAACAAAGTAAACACCAAAACTTACTCAAGAAGAAAGAGGTAACTTACACAGCTCTGTATCTATCTCCCAAATGAGACTTGTGGCATAAAAATATCTCTACATCCAGTCGTGGTGGCGCACGCTTGTAATCCAGTACTTGGGAGACTGAGACAGGAGGATTGCAGGTTCACAGTCACCCTCAGCTACTCAGTAAGGTCTTCCACAACTTAGTGAGACCCTGTTTCAAAATGAAAAATTAAAAATTGGGCTAGGAATGTAGCTCAGAGGTATACACACACACACACTCAGGGACCTGCATGACTGTGGACAGCACCAGGCAGGCCTCAGGAGCACATGCAGCCAGTGACCTGAGTGAGACCCTGAGATGGGGTGATGGTGGGGTCTACGAGGAGGGGTCAGCAGGGAGCTGGGTCCTGAACCCCACGGAAAAAGGAGCATTATTCCCAACACAGAGCACATCTCTGCAGCAGCTGCAGAGATCCTCAATGATGCTCAAAAATTCCATGTGCTAAGAATGCACGTGTGTGCAGGTTCCATTACACACACACACACACACACACACACACCTATCAGGGTCGTGCAGGACCATAGACAGCGCCTGGCATATATCAGCAGCACACACAGCCAGTGCCCTGCATGGCGCCCTGGGCGGTCAGCTCAGATACCCCTGTGAGGGCTGACATGGGAGTGATAGGGGGACTGTTGGGGGTATCAGCAGGGAGCTGAGTCTTGACCCCCAGGGAGGAAGGAGGACTATTCCCAACACAGAGCACATCTCTACGGCAGCTGCACACACAGAGGGTCCCCAGGCCAGGCTCATGGAGCCCCCGATGCCATCCCTGCCCCAGGGTGTGGATTCTGAACTCTGCCCCCCGTGCATGGGGTTGAGGTGACAGTGACATCCAAGTTGTGCCTATTTAAACAAGAAAATACCCTCACATTTCCCACAAAAAAAATTCCCAGTCCCCACAGCACAAGCCACCACCCTCTGAGTGAGCAAGGTCAGTCATCCCTGCGCTCCTCCATCCACCGGGCTGACCTGAGTCACAGGGGTGGCTGACAAGGTCCCCGCCTCCCCCTTTGCTCAGCTGCTGCCACCTCCTGCTGGATGACTGATAATCAGGACCGAGAGCTGGTCCACAGCTGACCAGGAAGGCAGGACTCTGCCTCAGCCGGCCACTCACCCTGGGGGACAGCTGCTGATGGAGGACAGGGGGCCTCAGACGCCAGGGGAGGCTGCAGCTGGGAGCCCAGGGACAGAACTGAGGACCTCAGCGGGAAGCATAGACGTTGGCGGTTCTGCGTGTTTGCAGGGACAAGGCTGGCTCCTCAGAGGACCCGCTCTGGCCAGGGACTCAGGCTGCAGCACTGGGAGGGCTGTGCACCCCCTGCTGCCCATCAGCTCACCGCGCCCACCTCCAGGACAGCTGGCTGCACCCCAAGTCCACCTGCCAGAGCCCACCTGCGCTCCTCCAGGGTCCCACTCTCCAGGAGGATCCCGGCTCCTCCCCTGCCCTGCAAGGGGGCATGGGGAGACCCAGGTCCCACAGACAACCAGCCTCGGGCCCTGTGAGGTGGGGTGGGCAGAACCGCACACTCCGAGGCTCCTGGGTCCTGACTCAGGGTGGCAGAGACGCCCAGAGGCCGCCTGCTCCTCGGGCCTTGGTGGGAATCAGTTTGGTAGTGGCAGTGACATCCCTCCTGATCCTTCCAGGTGAGGACACTGCTTGAAGTCCCTGGGAGGACCATCTCCCACTGTAGAAGGTCCAGTCTGGAGAGTTCCATGGAAGTCCAATGGCTGGGTCCTGGCCCTGGCCCTGGATCTCAGTCCATGTCACCACACCGTCCACGTGAGCTCCTCCCCTGGGGTCCCGGAGGCCTGTCCCAGGAGCTTCACCTGGCCAGTCTGAGGCTGTCTGAGGCCTGGGGTTCTGCAGTAAATCAGCTGCATGGGGCTCAGGACAGCAGGGCCACAGGAGCTCCAGGAAGAGCCCGCGCGCCCTCTAGTGGACGCCTCCCGCCAGAGGCGCAGGGCCAGGAGAGGGGAAGGAGGGAGGCTGAGCCTGGACAGAGGACACCTCCCGGGGTGCAGAGGGTGGCCAGGAGGCTGAGGTGGGAGGGCTGGAAGGAGCAGGGAGAGGCAGGATCTGGGAGGGGGCACAGCAGGGCTCTGATCTGCACTGACCCCTGGGGCTGGTCAACCTGTTGTGGGCTGTCAATGGGGTGGGGGGTTTGGCACCAACTGGGGACGCTCCCCTCTAAGGGCCAGTCAGATTCCCTCCCTGGCTCTGACAATCAGCAGTCTCTCCACACACAGCCAGATGCCCCTGGATAACAAACCGCCCTGCTGAGTCGCTGGTCCACACTGACCTCCAGGAACACCTGGGCAGATGAAGCCCTTCCCCTCTTGGCACTCCTCCCTGGGCCTCTGAGGACCCTGCTCGGCCAGGGCTCCCTGTGCAGCCCCCTCCCTCCTGCCTCACCCAGGGGAAAGGCAGGGTGACCACAGGAGAGCCAGCCAGGCAGAGGACAGAGGACACCCAGGGAGGACATGGACACCCATGAGTCACAGCTCCACCAACACATGGAGTCGGGGGGAGGGGGTCCCGGAAACCTTCCCCTGATGACAACGGAGTCCATGGGACTCAACTTCCCTACATGACAGTCCTCCCTTCCCAGACACCCAGGTCACCTGCCCCTGCATCTCTCGGACCTGAAATTCCTTCTACAAACCCAGGCCTGGCTCTCTGTCCCTGGGTCAGAGGTCAGTCTCGTGACACCAGAGATAGAGCACGGGTCTTCCTCAGTGGTCTTCCCTCAGCTGGCTTCTTTATAGTCCCCAGAACCATCTCCATCACTTTTCTGCTGGGTGTAGTGTGTGTGTGTTTGTGTGTGTGTGTGTGTGTGTGTGTGTGTGTGTGTGTGTATGTGTGTGTGTTTTAGTGGTACTCTCAATGGAAGCCAGGGGCATTCTACCTCTGAGCTACACCCCAACCCTGTTTTTATTCTCTATTTTGAAACAGGGTCTCACAAAGTTTCAGAGGGCCTCACTAGGGAGTGATGCTGGCCAGGAACCTGCTATCCTCCTGTTTCAGCCTCCCAAATACTGAGATTACAAGTGCACACCACCATGTCTGGCTGCCACTGGGTGTAAATCCCACCTTCCCAGAGCTTTTGAAAACACTGGGGAAACTGCATACCCACATGGGATTCTTCTGTGTCACACAGGAAATAGTCATCCATGGTTGGGGTCCCAGGGCTCCCTGTGTGGTGCTGACAGCCCTGGAGCCAGGACACAGCAGAGGTCAGCGCTGGGGTGAGCCGGTCATCCCCTCGGGGACAGGGATCCCCATCAGCCTTGCTTTTCAAAGTGTTCTTGGGGTAGTAAAACGTCATGGAGGGAAAGGGGATGAAGGACAGGAGGCAGGACTGAGGGGGAGGGGACAGAGAGGCTTCCTGGACACAGACCCCGCCCCAGCCCATGTGACCCTGGGAAGTGCTCCTGCCCTGGGGGAGGCTCAGCTCAGAGACCAGAAGGACAGCAGAGCTGACTGGCCTGAGCAGCCCTGCTTGGGAGCAGGTGTGAAGTTGAAGTTCTTCTCCACAGAGGAGACAGAGCAGGCGGCAGGGACCATGGAGCCCCCCTCGGCCCCTCCCCGCAGAGCACACATGCCCTGGCAGGGGCTCCTGCTGGCAGGTGAGAGGGGACCTTTGCCTGGGAGTGGGCAGGAGGATGGGAGGGAGGCTGGCTGGGGTCTCCTGGGGAGGGAGACCCTCATGGGGGGACACGACCCTCACAGGGGACAGAGGGCTTCTGCTTGGAGTCTATGGAGATGGGACACAAAAGAGGGACAGAGAGCTGGGCAACAGGAAACTCTCAGTGACCTGGAACTCGTAAAAGGAATAAAAATGCTCAGTCATTTCTCTTTTCCAAGTTAGTGGTCACTGGCCACTGTATTTTGGAAATTGAAGTCAACAGTCCTCAGAGTGACTCTCCAAATTGTTGACAGGAATCCTGGAGGGGACAGAGCAGGGAAAGGTCAGGAAGTGAAGACCAGGGTCTCTAGAGTAGGTGGACAGGATGGCTGAGTGTGAGCCGGGTCTGAGGGCAGCGAGGGGGGAACTGTGCACACACCTGGGGGAGAGGGTTCCACACAGGAAAGGACAAGCTCTGGAGTGCTGAAGGAACAGAGATCATGCCGATACCCTTGACCCACCAGGACACACAGGCACACACATACACCACACACAACACACACACACACACACACACACACACACACACACACACACACACACCAAGGCTGAGGGATGAAGGCACCTGCTCAGAACCCAGGGCCCCATCTTTCCTCCTAAGACAAAGGTCCCATATTGATGGCTCTCTCTCCCCTCCCTCCTAGTCTCACTTTTAACCCTCTGGAGCCTGCCTGCCACTGCCCAGCTCACGGTTTAATCGGTGCCCTCCAACGTTGCTGAAGGGAAGGATGTTCTTCTCCTGGTCCACAACCTGCCAGGCAATCTTCTAGGGTTTCGCTGGTACAAAGGGTACAGGACAGTAAACGAAAACCAAATTATAACATATGTTATAGCCAATCAAGCCAGTATCCCAGGGCCTGCGTACAGCCACCAAGAGACCATATACCCCAATGGGTCCCTGCTTTTCAAGAACGTCACCCAGGAGGACACGGGAACATACACCCTGCAAACCGTGAATATGAATCTCGAGGACACAGAAGCATCTGGACAGTTCCGCGTATTCCGTGAGTGATTCTCCGTGGCCTCTGCTTGCTGGGTGGGTTAATTCTACTTCACACAGGACCATCAGGCCTGTGCTGAGCCTGCCTCCCCCTCTGCATTCTGTCCCCATGTTGGGGTTTGAGCATTCAGTGCAGGACACACACAGTGGAGACAAACCACAACACATCAGAATCCTTCTGCTTAATCCACCTGCAGTGGGAAGGACGGTCTGAGGGTAACTCAGCCCAGGGACATCAGTCAGTCCTGCCCCAGGTCCCTCCCCATGAACGTGGCCCTGAGGAGGAGCCTGTAGGACCTGGTCAGGTCTGCCTGAGGGGCTCCCTGGGCTCCTCACAGAGAATCTCAGCCCAGGAGCCTCTGCTCCAACCTCTGTCCCAGGCTCCTGACTCCAGGAGACCCCGGGTCTTGTGGCCAGGGTTGGGATTTGGCTTCTAGGTTAGGGCTGATGGGGAGCAATGATCTACGGGGTGTCTGAATCTCATAGCTCCTGGGACTGGTCACTAGCCAGTGCCCAGCCCCGAGGGCCACATCTGGACAAGGGCATCTGGGCTTCTTCCCCTGAGACTCAGCTTGGAGAGCACAGGTGGACAGGCACCCCAGGCCATTAGCCCACTGCCCTGATGGACTTAGACTCCACAGGAAGGTCAGTGTCCCCGAGGGGAGCAAAAGAGGAGCAAAGACACTGCTGGCAGCTGCTTGTCACCAGGGATCCATCCCAGGGAGTCCTCTCCTGGAGGCAAAAAGTAGTAGATGCTGTTGCTCTGGGCAGCTCCTCCCATCCGAGGTCAGGTGCTCCCGAATATTTCAAGGTTTGGTCACAGACAACATGGCAACCAGACACCATTTACCCAGGAGTCGCGTCACCTGAGGCCCCTGGGGCTGTGGGCTTCAGGCTTCAGTGTTGCGCTGACTCAGTTCTGAGGTGGCATGGGGCTCTTGGTGTCGCAGATGTTTGAAGTTACCCTGACCTGCACTGTCACTGCCCTGGGCGTTTCTGACTCTGCTGTTTCCCTGTCCCTCGACTTCCTCCCCCATTCCCAGAGGACTGGCCCTGCCCTGCACAGCCAGCTGCGCCCCCACCTTCCCCACTCTAATGGCTGACGGTCCTTTTCCCCTCCCGCTGACACCTTGGCCAGGCCACCCTCCTGGCATAGTTAGGGGCACAGAAATCAGTCAAAGCAGACAGTGTCCCCTCTGTGAAGGAGCCTCCACAGTCTCCCTGTCCAGGGACCTTTACTTCCATGACTCCCACTTGTGGGCCCTAGACAGGGCCGGGCAAGTCTTCCATCTGCTCTCCATACTGATGCCTGACCTCCTCAGGGTCCTCTGGGTCACGTGACACCGCTCACCATGGCCCCTGAGAGCTGCTGAGATGTCTCAGCAAGGGTCATGGCCCAGGGCCAGGTCCACTTCAGTCCTCTCCTCTCTCTGTCCACAGAGCCAGTGACACGGCCCTCCATCCGAGCCAGCAACACCACAGTCGCTGAACACGATTCTGTGGTCCTGACCTGCCTCTCAAATGATACTGGAGTCTCCATTGGGTGGATCTTCAGGGACCAGAGTCTGCAGCTCACAGACAGGATGAAGCTGTCCCAGGACAACAGCACCCTCAGCATAGACCCCGTCAGCAGGGACGATGCCGGGGAGTATCAGTGTGAGGTCTCCAACCCCGTCAGTTCCAGCAAGAGTGATGTCCTCAGGCTGGCTGTGGTGACCCGTGTGTGACCCTCAACCCCTCACTCTGCTCCCCTCTTGTATTTCACTGTCAGGACGTGTAGACGATCCCAGCATCGAGGATGGGTAGATGCTTCAGAGCCTGTATAGACTGACATCAAGAGCCCAGAGGTTAGGTGATTTCGTTATTGCCCTGCTTCTGATCTGCAACAGGTGTTGGACTTGGGCTGCAACTCGAGCTGTTAGGGCCTGTCCTCTGAGAATGTAAGAGCAAGTCCAGGGTTTCACAACACCAGAACCCGCAGCAGGACCTCGGTGCCACGTCCTCCACACTGACTGGGCCCCTCCACCCTACAAAGCCCCTCGTGGTTCCCCTGGAACAGACTTGGGACCTCATCCTCTTTCTCTTCTCCTTTGAGCAAATAAAAGCACCATAGGACTCGCAGAGTGAGCCATTTTGAGCATTGTGATTGGGGTCCTGGTTGGGGTGGCTCTAGTGGCCACTGCAAGGTACCAAAGCTTTTCTCCTTCCTGTTCCCACCAAAGGCTAACCCCTCTCCATGAGGAAGGAGACCCCACCCTTGGATTTGGGGCCTGGCCCTTAGGTCCCCCTACCTTCCATAGATGCTTCCCTCCATTCCACTGGCTCCTCCCTCACCAGCTACTGACCTGGGGCAGCTTCCTTACCAACTTCCTCCTCTGTACATGGGGCTCAGCAGGACGCCCCGCAGCACTGTCCTAGGTCCCTCCCACAGCCCACCTGCAGCGCTCCTGGGAGGTAGTCAGCACTCAGCACACAGCACCTGCTACTGCTTAGTTCCATCACTACCTAGTGAGGGCTCACAGCGCAGGACCTGAGGATCGTCCTGTCCCAGGTCACAGAGGGGGAGCCAAGGAGCCTGGGGAGGGGCAGGGGCCCCCACAGTTACTGTGTCACCCAGGTCCCCGATGGGTGAGATGGGAGAGCCAGGCCTGGCCAGGACGGTGGTGTGTCCTTAATGCCTCTGACCCAGGAGGGTGGACAGAGAGGACAACCACAGCCACTGGCCTTGATGCAGGGTCAGGCACTAGCAAGAACACGGAGCCCAGGAAGAGTCTAGATGCAGCAGCTCCCCAGTGTCGAGCGGTCCCTCTCAGGACCCCGACCCTTCCACTCAGCCAAACCTTTGTGCTTCAGTCCCTGTCCTGGGCCTCTGTCCCTTTCTTCAATTCCTGGGTCGGTATTGTCCTGGGCCTGCATCAGCCTGGGGGACCTTCCCCTCCAGCCCAGTACACAAATGGCTTCTTAAGACCTTTCCTCAGTTCTCCTCTTGGACCTCCTTCTACCACCACAGAACTGATGGAGAAAGGAGATCTCCACCTACCCAGTCTGTGAATATGCCTTTAAAAAAGCCCTTCTAAGCCGGGTGTGATGGCCCACACTTGGAATCCCAGTACTTGGGAGGCTGAGAGAGGAAGATTCAAGGTTTGAGGACATCCTCAGCAATTTAGCAAGACTCAGCAACCTGGCCAAACAAACCAAAAATGAAAAGGGCTGGGAAGTGTAGCTCGGAGATAGAACACCCATAGGTTCAATCCCCAGTACCACATAAAAATAAACAGACAGCCCTTCTGCTGTAGGAACACAACTGAAATACCCAAGGTGAGATGACTCAATGTCTAGGTTTTGCTGTAACATAATCCAGGTTAGGACAGCGGACATGAAGTGGGAGTAAAAACGAAACACGATCAGCTGAGCTGATGCTGACTGAAGTTGGTGATGAGCACGTGCAAATTCATTTTATTTGTGACTCTACTTTTGAAATTTTTCAAGACTCTAAAAAAAGTTCTTGCTGTCCAAAAGCTTACAGCACAGAGTCAGACACTTCGACAATAGCACACGATGTAGTTCAACTCTACACAAGGTGCCAGGCAAGCTCCAAGGGCAGAAGTGACCTGGGACGGGCCGGCGTCCGGATGTCACCCAAGAGGCCCTTTGACAGAGTCTTTAAGGAAGAGTGTCCCAGGCCAAAGGACAGAGGAGCAGCACAGGACCTGGCTGGTGTGGTAGAGCTGGTGCTGCTGCTGGCTCTGCTTGTGAGAAGTAGAAACCTCTGGAAAAGACAAAAGCACCTGAGATGGCGGGCAGAACAGGAAACCTTGCACTATGGCCCCAGCTCTGGGGAAATCCCATAGGTATATTTGCATGATCAGCTAATATCTCACTGTGGTGTTCTAGGAGAACAAGAACAGCTAGGGAGAAGAAGGCATGATGAACCAGGCCTGGTGGGGCACGCCTGCCATTTCAGTACTTGACTGAGACAGGAGAACCACAGGTTCAAAGCCACCCTCAGCAACCTAGGGAGACCCTGTTTCAAAAATATAAAATAAAATAGGGCTGGGGGTGTAACTCAGAGGTAGAATGCCCCTGGATTCAATCTCCAGTTCCACAAAACAAAAACAAAACAAAGGCATAATGAGAAGGGGCTCTGCTTTCTATGAATCTTTGTTTTGCAAACTTCAGGGATCCTTCTCTCCCACTAGTAGCCATCTTCATTTCCTCATTTCCCCCCAAGAACAGACTCAGAAGGGAAGAGAAGATGAAGAGCCAGAGCCTGAGAACTGAGAAGACACGAGAGCACAGAGGGCCCCAGACTCTAGGGATGAAGTAGGAAGTGGCAGAGGCCAGTCCCTCAGTGTAAAAGCGGCCTCCGCCCTGAGCCTCGACGTGAGGCTGGACCATGATCCTGGTCTCCTCAAGTGGGAGAGTGCTGGTAAATCATTAACTAACTACCCAGGAGCAGAAGGAAATGGAGAACTCTGAAGTACCACTCCCCACCGTTCCCCCCAGGTTTCCTCTGACAAGATCATGGGAGGTTGTGCCCCCAGCCCCAGTGTGAGGCTTCTTCACTATGAAAGAGGTGGGGAGGGACCGCAGGAGAAATGGAGATGGGAGAGAATGCAGGGCAGGGCAGCTTGAACATGCTCTGAGTGAGGGGCAAAGTCTGCTAAAGCCGATGAGCTACATAATGATGTGAGATTACAATGCAGCAATAAAAGTATTAATATGCCCTGGCTCCAGGGATGGACAGGACTGACACCGCTCCTTCCCCAACATGCACAGAATCTTATCCCAGCAAAGGGGGCCTAATCTTTCTAAGTCACTGCTGTGGTGTGAATGTGCCCCCAGAAAGCATGTGTTGGAAGGTGAGGCCCCAACGCAGCAGCGGTCTCAGGTGGGCCCAGTGGAAGGTGAGCAGGTCCCGAGGGCTTTGCCTCCTGAATGGAGCAGCGCTGCTGTCTCAGGCGTGGGCCGTCAGCACAGCCGTGGGCTCCTGGTGAGACTGAGTTCAGCCCCTTCCTTCCTCTGTCTCCCCCATGCTCTCACCATGCGATGCTTCCGCCATGCCACGGGCAGCAAGAAGGCCCTCCCCAGAGGCGGCCTGGACCTTGGATATTGGGGCTTTCCTCCTCCAAGCTACACCCCAACCCTATTTTTTATTCTTTATTTTGACACAGGGTCCCACTAAGTTGCATACGTCCTCAAAGGTAGCTGAGACTGGCTGTGAACCTGCGATCTTTCAATCTCAGCCTCCCAAGTACTGGACTACAAGTGTGCACCACCACACTTGCCTTAACACTACTTTTTAAATTTTTGGTGTTCAAGTCTATGAGTTTCAAACATGTACAGATTTGTGTAGCCACCTTATCCTTAGGACACAAAACAGTTCCTTCACACGAAATGCCGTCATCCTGTCCCTTTACAATCACCTGTCACCACCCTCGTAATTCCTGGAAACCAGCGATGTGTTCCCTATCACTGTAGTTTGGTCAGGAATACCATGTTAGCCGGGTGGTGGCACCAACCTGGAATCCCAGTGCTGGAGAGGCTGAGTCAGGAGGATTGCAGGGTCAGGGACAGACTCAGCAACTTACTGAGACTCTGTTCCCGAATAAAAAATAAGAAATAAAAAATAGGTTCAGGGGTATAGTTCAGAGGTATATTCAGGGGTATGGTTTGATTCCTAGTCCATTAAAAATAAATAAATAAATAAATAGAGTGAAACACAAAGCTGTCACTGTCAGGCACCAGTGCCCTTGAGCTCAGTGGCACTGTGGACTAGATTAACCCCTTGAAAGCCAGGCTGGTGTGAAATGACCAAAGCCCTCTGATCTGGAATTCCATTTGGAGTGAAAATATTCCCTGAAGTGTGTAAGGAGGGGAAGATGTGAGGTTTGGGGGTGGTGTGCTTTCACAAAGAGACTGAGGTTCCAGACTGTCCCAGTTTTCCTCTGATCTGTGCAATTCACTTCCTCTTTCTAGTCTTCAGTCTCCTTCCAAGTAAAACAACTTCACATGAAAAAGAAATGGAAAAATGGAAAGCCCAGTGCCGACAGTGAGGATGGGACATCTTAGTGTTAGAGTGGACTTAGCACTGTGATGGAGACATCTTCCCCGGGAGCCATGGGGGGACACATCACCACAGCAGACTGATTGGAAATGTCACTCTCCATCGATAAAGTCTGCTTGCCAGGCAAACATCTTTCGAGATAATTCCACTCAATTTTCTTTAATAAGATTGATGTAGAAGCTGGGCTTGGTGGCACACGCCTGTATTCCTATTACTTGGGAGGCTGAGACAGGAGGATCACAGGTTCAAAGCCAGCTTCAGCAACTTAGCAAGATCCTGTTTCAAAATAAAAAATTAAATTGGACTGAGGGGTGTAGCTTGGAGGTAGAATGCCCCTGGGTTCAATACATACACATATAGACACAGATTAACACAGGAAGAAAAGGAAATTGCTAAGCAGCATGGTAGAGAGCTGCCAGATTCTTTCTTCCTTCCTTTCTTTATTTTATTTATTTATTTTTTGGCACTGAGTATTGTTTTTGGAATAGAGACATTCAACCTCCAATCTACACCCCCAGCCCTACTTTATTTTTAATTAGTTAATTAATTAATTCAATTTGTGTGTGTGTGTATGTATTGAACCAGGGACATTTTACCTCCAAGCTATACCCCCAACCCTTTCTTTTTATTTTTGGGGTTTTGTAACAGGGTCTCCCTAGGTTGCTGGGTATGCTCTCAAAACCTGCAAACCTTCTGTCTCAGCATCTCAAGTACTGGGGTTACAGGAGTGTACCACCATGCCAGACTTATATTTTTTTATATTTAATTATTTATTTATTTATTTATTGTGGTACTCAGGATTAAACCCAGGCACATTCTACCTCAATGTTACACCCCAGTCCTATGTTTTTTAACTTTTTATTTAGAAACAGGGTCTTGCTAAATTGCTGAGAGCCTAAGTTGTTAAGGCTGGCCATCAGCCTGTGATTCTTCTGTCTCAGCCTCCCAAGTACTGGGATTACAGGTGTGCAACAGTGTACCCCCTGGCTCTTTCTTTAAATCTAAAAGATAATAGTCAGGAAAGTCCTCCATGAGAAGGCAGTATTTATTTATTTATTTATTTATTTATTTATTTATTTATTTATTTATTTTAGTACTAGGCATTGAACCCAGAGGCATTCTACCTGTGAGGTACACCTTTAGCCGTCCCCCCCCCCCCCGCGTTTTGTACTTTGAAACAGGATCTTGTTAAGTTGCTAAGGGTCTCATTAAGTTGCTGAGGCTGGCCTCAAGTCTTGTATTTTCTTGTCTCAGCCTCCCAAGAACAGGGATTGTAGGCATGCATCACAACACCTAGCTCTTTTATTGATTACTAAATATTCTCATAGAGGAGTTATTTGGAAAAGTATTTTATAATTCCTATAGGAGAATTTTGGTAGCAAAGACTGTGATTAATTTGTAGTGTAATTCTGCTGTGGTTTAAATGACTTGCCCTTTTATAATTTATGGATATTTCCTTTATGACCTATTTTTACTGTCTCTATGCTGATATTTAATATATCTGCATTTATCAACACCTGGTTCTACTTTTTCAGAGCTAGCATGAAGATTAGTCAAGTCCAGGTTCCTCTTACAGGAAATGAGGCTTTACCCCATTCTTTGTGTAATCATCAGGTTACAGGATTTTTACAAATCTATTGCAAGTGACTGATACATTGCAAAAATAAACAAATAAACTGTGGAGTATTCTAGAAGAAGAAAGTATTGGGATGTAGATTTTATTTGTTTACTTGCAGAGACATGAACTAGCTCAGTACTCTCCTGCTCCTTTTCCTCCTTCTACCTGGTGCTGGATTGAACCCAGGGCCTTGTGCATGCTAAGCACACGCTCTGCCACTGAGCTACACCCAAGTCCTCATTTGACTTCTCATATAAATGTTGGGCCTAAAGCCAATTTCAGCCATCAAAGAATGAATTTTTAAGGCTGTTTCTACTAGTGTGGCATGCAAAGGTAAGCATCAAGGAGAAAGAGATTAGGAAAATGGAGGAGAAAAGATGGAGAGGGAGAGAGAAATGAAAAATAGGAGGGAAAGAAAATTAGCTGGAGAAGAGATGGAGATAAAGGAAGTAGAGAGAAACAGAATGAATGGCCGAAGTTTGTGATATCTAAAGATCAGAAACAGACTGATCCTTAACTCTGATCATATGACTCTTTCTTTCTCACATACTTTTCTTGGTGCACTGTAATTGAATCATAATGAGCTTCAGAGAGATAGAAACA
>PVLC010040107.1:0-13920 GCA_004027655.1 Graphiurus murinus
GCGATGCACCCTTCTGGGTGGACCACAGACAGGACATCTTTCTTCCTTTTTGTTACGTACCCGTAATACCTGGAAAGGGATTTTATATTCAAAAGGAACATTCTAATTCTGGCACGAAGGGCTGGTCTGACTTTCCTGTTTCCAGACTGGATTTCTTCCCTCCTTCCTCTTTAGCAGCCAAAATGGATTCTGGTGATTGCTTGGTTTCTTAAGCCCCTAACAACTAAATAATCAAATCGTCTAGTCCTATACTTTCAAGGTACTCCCCAAATCATTCCTTCTTCTACGCATATATTTTTTCTGTGTCTATAATATATAAATAGCTCCTGTAAATCAATAAGAAGACGAAATATAACAGAGAAACCTGTTGCTACTGTTAACTCCTGGATTGATGCGTTATATAAATTGAACTTACTAATGTAAATCTGGGAAAGGCTACATGCTTCTTATTATTTTTCCTACTCAGTTATTCCCAAGAATGTTAGGAAAAAAGGGTTGGTTCAACCTGGCAGGGTTGTATAACAGCAACATTTGTGGCAATTCTTGTAAGAACACAGTATGTGTGACGTGACTCTTGGAAAGTCCTCTGGACTTTACCAGGAATGTTCTCATGGTCTAGTTCTACCCAGTAGAGTATTACGAGACACTTTTCTCCCTTCCTGTGAAACATCACCAGTTATTGAGACACAGATATAGACTAAAAGCAAGAATCATAAATAAACCAAAGTAGCCTGTCACAAGAGACTTCTGAATTAGTACCAGGACACCCATCTCTGAGCAGCAATTTGTTTTCTGCACACCTTAAAAGTCTCTTGTTTAAGCGACACTCATTAACACTACCTGCCCTCTGGTCTGACGGAATGATGGAACTTGAGTAACTTCAATGAGTTTGTTATTTCATTTGCGTGTGAGTCAAAAATCACCCTAGAGATTGAAACTGCAAATGAAAACCTTGTTCACGGTCACCTTTTATAGCAAGGCACTCAACCCTATCTCAGTCTCGCTCCTCCGTGATCACATTCACTCCTGTCTGATCGTTGGGATCCACATCCATCTGGGTTGGACTTATTTCTCAGCACCACCTGAAAGAAGGTGTTCATTTCCATCAAACCCAGAACTGGACACACCAATCCCCATGTCGGAGTTGTACCATTTACCATGTCTTTGGGAGATGTGGGCTTTGGTCTAATTGCTGATGTATTTTGCTCTAAGATGTGGCTATTTCTAATACTATTCTAGGATATAGTTCATAAATGAATGGTGTCACATTATTTAATATAATGAAACCTAAAATTCCATTTGGTGGCCCCTTTGTCAACCCCTGCAAACACTGACTTTGCTAACACACTGCAACAGTTTCCAAGACCATATAAGGTATCCCCATGTAGAATCAAAGAATTTATATCACGCATGTCAAACTTCACAAATTCTTTCTCTACCCATCAAAGGTAAAAAAAAAAAAAAAAAAAAATTGCAACCAAACACTCCAAAACAATGATTCAGCAAATAAAATAAAACACCCATGCAACTTCTAGTGGGGCTTCCACAGAGCACACCCAGACTGTAAATACACAATGCACCAAAACCCTTCCTGGGGCCCAGGTTTGCAGCTCAGTGGTAGAGCACTTGCCTAGCATGTATGCTGCCCTGGGTTCAATCCCCAGCACTGCAAAAACAAAACAAAACAGAACTATTTCTGTTTTCAGGAACCTCCAGCCACAACTGAAGGCATCCTTTGAATCGTCTGGCTTTTGTTATTTAAAACCAAGCCCTCTGCATTACTTTAATGTGGGGGTTACTTGAAAACATAATTGCTGGGAATAACCCTGGTAGGATGCTAGTGTCAAAAACAGAACAGTCTCATTTTTCCTCCACTCCCATTTGGGGCTGCATTGGCTCCATAATGTGTGCTGTGCATACAAACCTTTGAAAGGAGAGAGAATCTCCAGGAGCAAACCAAGATCCCCAGGTACGCTCTATCCGCAGAAGAACACCTTGGAAGCACAGTAGCAAAAACAGATTTTCTTTCTTTCTTTCCCGTTCTCTTCTCCTCTTTTCTTTTTTCTTTCTTTTTTTTCTGGCAGAACTGTGGAACTGAATTTGCTATAATAGAATCCCCTGTATGCTCCCAAACCAACATGACCACAATTCAACACCTGTCCTCCACCACACAGAGTATTTTATGAGTCAGTTTTATGAAACTCTAGTGCCATATTTTTTTTTTAAGAGAGAGATTGTAATTCTTATGAAACAGTATTTGTTCATTGGGAAAAAAAAAAAGCAAGAAATCTAAAAGTGACAACTGGTCTACCTCAAGAGGCAACTGGTGATTAAATGGACCACAGGCTAGCAGATGACCAATCAAGATGGACTAACAAAATGAACCATTGACTAACAGATTAGCAGCCTAAGATGAGCCTCTCAAATAGACCATCAATTAAGTAAGTACCCAGCCATGATGAACCAACCGAGAGGACCATTAGTTAACAGATCAACCAAGACGAACCAATCAAGCAGTCTACTAGTTAACAGAAGAGCCAACATTAGTTAACAGATCAACCAAGACGAACCAATCAAGCAGTCTACTAGTTAACAGAAGAGCCAACATTAGTAACCAACCAAATGCATGAATATTTAGCAGAGAAAATGATGGACTCAGGTCCATCCAGAAGAGATAAATAATAATGCTCCCAGCTCATCAACAAAGATGCTCCTAACAAACTCAACACACCAGGAAGTCTGGAAATGTGGCCTCCGCCCAGGGCATCCTGCAGGACCGGAAATGTGCGCACGGCTCTACTTACGAAGATTATTCATGGGGGCTCTCGTATCCATGTTCTCATAATGCTGGACGTGGACGACAATGTTAAGGTCCCTCTCCATGTGGTCGGGGTTGCAGTGGCCCTGGGGCCTCATGACATCGGCAAGGGCCCTGGAGAGAGAAAGAATTGAAATCTGCTCATTCAGAACACAACGAATGGGACGTGCTGTGGGCCAACCAGTGTCCTTGTGAACGACGGAAAAGGTCATCTCCCCAGATCCACCGTCCCAGTTAGAGTGGGACAGAGATCAACAGGTCGGCGGCAGATCAAATCGCAGTTAGAGGCTGTACAGAGACTTCATGAAGACCCACTGATGGGTTTCTCCTGGCAGCCGTGTTGTAACAGTATGACAGCCCCATGCAGCTGTGCGCAGGATTGGCCGATGACAGCTCCAACTGCCTGCATACCACAGGCTTGGTTCTCTCTTTCTACCTAACACCAATGCCAATGCTTCATGTGTAGCCACGGTCTGACATTATTAGCAGAAGCTGACATTCCCTGAGCACTTACCATGGGCTAGTCACCACGTCGGCTGCACCAAGTACCTCGACTAGACAAAGCCGCACAGAACACTTTGGGGGGAGCACTACTCCTTCACGGAGGAGCGGAGGCTCAGAGAGGTGAAATACCCTGTCAAGGTCACACAGCCCTTAAGTGACAGTGCAGAAATTTGAATGAGTGCGTGTGTGTGTGTGTGTGTGTGTGTGTGTGTGTGTGTATGTGTGTGTGTGTGTGTTTAAAACAAAACATTTTCCTTTTCCTTTGGCAAGGATGGGAACACAATTCAACCTACATCGGTGACCTTCACTATTAAATGTGGTGAGAAGCTTGGGCTTTGCATGAGAGTCGAGCACAGGTGACCATCAAACAGATATCACACACCAAGATCAGACCCGCCAGCATGTTTTTTCTTTTTTCATCTACCCTCCATCATGAGTTTATTTAGATATACAAATATCCTTAAGAGACATATAGTAGCCAGGCATGGTGACATGTGCCTGTAATCCCAGCACTTGGGAGGCTGAGATAGGAGGATCGCAGGTTCAAGGACGGGCTCCGCAAAATAGCAACACTCTCAGCAACCTAGCGAGGCCCTGTTTCACAGATAAAAGATAAAAAGGGCTAGGGGTGCAGCTCAGAGGTAGAATGTCCCTGGGTTCAATCCCCAGAACCAAACACACACACACACACACACACACACACACACACACACACACACACACAAGATAGATAATAGTGCGTGTATTGCTGTTTATGTGTGTCTCTTACATAGACGGGGGGTTACCATAGACCTCATTCTGTTTCTTCCTGTGGGCGTGCAACACCACAGCTGGCCATATTGCTGAATGAGAATTCCTTTCATTCCTTGCCACCACTGTATAGCATTCTACCAGATGCAGCCCACATGCACTTACCTGCAGGAATGAGAGTCTCCAAATGCAATAGCCAGCCTGGTGGATGCCAGCTACCAACCTCCCATGGTCTCCTTACACAGCAGGATGTGATGTCATCATGATGTGATGTCATCATGACGGACAGCTAGGTACTGGCCAGCTCCCTGGCCCCGTGAACAGCACTGGGATAAACATCTTCACACAGGCCTCCTCTTGGAACAGGGAGAGTTTGTCCAGGGCACATACCCACAAGTGGTATTGTAGTATTTGAGGCTGAGCCCAGATGTTCCTAGCTAACCAGAGCCCCCTGACTCTACAAAGAGAGAGAGAGACAGAGAAGGGAGGTGAACGGTTCAGGAGAGGCCCACACGGACCAGCTATGGACTCGGCAGCTTGTACCTGGGGTTCTAAAATAGTGTTCTATCAAGCGGTGGCACGGGCATCAGCTGAGCACTTAATGGGAACCTGGGAATGGTCCTGTCCTGCTGGGTCAGAAGCTGCAAGGGTGGAGTTTGTGGGGTGTTCTCACGGGCCTTCCAAGTATGTCTGCTGCACACACAAGTTTGAGGCCCTGCTAGGGCCACAGATACCCAAGCTGGAGGGAATGTTTGATCATAGCGCAACTACACAGCAGGGCAGGACTCGCGGCTGGTGAGACGTCCCAGACACCAGGCCGACCTCGGTCGGCACAGCCAGAGGAAAAGATGGAGCGCGTCAGCTAAGAAACAGGAGAATAATGACAGCTCTCAGTCATTCGTTCGTTCAATCAATATTTATTGAATTACTAGGTGCCATGCACGATACAAGGCCCTGGGGGATACGGAATCAGCAGTGCACAAGATGAATGAGGTCGCTACCTTCCTGGAGTTTACTTTCTAGGGGAGAGAACAAAAAAATAAATAAATAAATAAACATGTTAAATAAATAAGCAAGAGCCGCAAATAAACACACAAAGAGTGATGCAGTCAAGAGAGACCGGGTACATAGCAGCATTTTTCATGACAACCAAAAAGTGGAAACAGCCCAAATGTCCACCAACCGGTGACTGCAGACGTGAAATGTGGAGTGTGAGATGGAATATTACTCAGCCATCAAAACGAAGCCCTGACACCAGCTACGCCATGAATGAAAGTTGGAAACGTCATGTCCGATGAGAGAAGCCAGGCACAAAGGTCTACCTTGTGTGGTCCCATGTATAGCAGATGCCCGGAGCAGGCAGCTCCATAAAGAGAGAAAGTGGATTTGTAGTTACCAGAGGCCGAGGGTGGGAAGCAGGGAATGGAACACAGCTGCTCATGGATACAGGAGAAATGTTTAGGGCAATGGTTATTAGAATTAGATAGTGAACTGGAAGTGAATAGTGCTAATGGTCCCATACTGTTGTGAATATAATAAAAATCACGGAACGGTACATCTTTTAAGGAATTCTAGCTGGATGTTGTGAGGGTGCAAGCATGTGATCCCAGGACTTGGGAGGATTGCAGGTTCGAAGACAGCCTCAGCAACCTAGCAAGACTCTCCGCAATCTAGCGAGACCCTGTTTCAAAATAAAAATAAAGAAGACCATGGGCATAACTTGGAGGCAGAATGCCCCTGGGTTCAATCCCCAGTACTACACACACACACACACATACACACTCTCTCTCTCTCTCTCTCTCTCTCTCTCTCTCTTTCTCTCTCTCTCTCTCTCTCTAAAGAGAAGGGAGGTGGGAGGGGAAGAGAGAAGGAGAGGGAGAGAAAGAGATAAAGACTTCATAAAGAGGTGATATATGCATGCGAGTGAAAAGGAACAGGTCACTCGATGCTATACTTTTATCTGAAAGTCTCTGGAGTTAAAAACTTGGTCCCCAACTTGGCAGTATTGGAGATGGTAGAATCCTTAAGAGGAGAACCTTGTGGGAGCTCATCCGGTCATCGGGGGTGGGCCCTCCAAGGGGACTGTCAGACCCTGCTCTCTTCTTCTTTCTCTTTTTACCTTCCTTGTCCATGTGTGCCTCCTCCACCAAATGCACTGCCTCGCTACAGGCCCAAATGTTAACAAGACCACTCAATCACAGACTGAAACCTCTGCAGCGGTGAGCCAAAACGAACCATTTTGCTTTATAAGTTGATCATCTCAGGTATTTGTTACAGTAACAGAATGCTGACTAACACATGCGAAGACGATGGAAAGAGCATTCCAGACAGAGCAAACAGAAAGTGCAAAGGCCCTGAGGCAGGAAAGAGATCAGCTATTTGAAGCATACACAAGAAAGTCCATAAAACTAAAATTGGGCAAGCAAAACAGGGGAGCATTACAAAAGTGTGGATTATTATAACCCATTTTACAGAGCAAAAAAACTGCCCAAAGTTAACCCAGCTAATCATCAGAGGGCCTGGGTGCCCTTGCAATCCTGATTGTCTTTGAAATCAAAGTTCAGGCTCCTTCCTACCTCTGCGCACTAAGCAGGGTTGGAAAACCAAAGGGCTGCAGGGCAGGGACGTTTTGAGACAAAGGACAGGGGCCTTCCAAACCTAACTTGCCTGTTTCCCTTCTAAACGGATTCTTCGTCCTGAGCCTCCAGGGATCGCTGAATTCCTCTGTAATTGAATGGAAAATTCATTTGTGCATGTTCCTTGAGCAAGATGCCATAGCTTTCATCAGGTTCCCCCAGGGGGTCTCCCCAAAATTCCAAAATTCTCAAGCAAAGTAATGAATCAGGATGGCTACCATGAACTTGGTCAGCACTGTAGGAATTGTGGAATCCCAGCCTCAAAGCCCAAGAACACTCCTCCCAGGACCACCATTCCCAGAACATGCTGTACGGAGGAAGACCCTCAGAGACCTCCATTTCCTGGCCAAGGGGTCCCCCAAACATGGCTCACCCCCTCCAGGGTCTGCATGAAATGACTTGGCATGGGAAAAGGAAATGTCAGAATTTCAACATGTGGCCTTTAATCATTAAAAATGCACACCTGTCATTCCCATACCCAAGAGGCTGAGACAGGAGGATCGAAGTTTTGTGGCCAGCCTCAGCAACTTAGTGAGATCCTGTTTCAAAATAAAAAAAAAATAAAAATAAGGCTGGGGATATAGCTCAAAGATCCAATTCAGTTGGTACAGGGTTCAATTCCCAGTACCACACACACAAAAAAAAAAACCCATGAGAAATCAATTTAATTACATGTATAGATGCTGGCACCAGCCCTTGAAACGCCCACTTCAGATGGCAGGAATCAGGAACCTTGGATCAAGGAGGGAGACTTTCAGAAGCAGCCTCACCAGGCCGGGCCATGGCACCTGTTCTATGTGGCCCCCAAGGGGACCTGCAGATTAAATTATCTATTTTGGACTACGCTAGCCATCACCAAGCAGGCATGTGGCTTAAACCACCCCTCCTCAACAAAACCACAGGCTAAGTTGCTGCAGATCAGGCAAGGGCAAGAAAAATAATATGGTCAACTCTCTGCTGGTGAGGGAGCTTCTCCCAAGTATAAAATGGAGACAAAGTCAAGCGTGGTGGTGCACGCTTGTAATCCCAGTACTTGGGAGGCTGAGACCGGAGGATCTGGGTTCACAGTCAGCCTCAGCTACTTAGTGAGGCCCTCCACAACTTAGTGAGACCCTGTTTCAAAATAAAGAATAAGAAATCGGACTAGGGGTGTAGCTCAGAGGTAGAATGCCCCTGAGTTCAATCCCCAGTACCAAAAAAAAAAAAAAAAAGGCGACAGTCCATTCAGATCCAAGTGAAATCAGCCAAAAATAACCAAAATGAGAAATATCTAAAATATGGATTTATTAACAAGGAATATCACCCTCCATGTACGTAGTGCTTTGAGACTTTAGCTAACGAGAGTAGGCAGTCATCACGACTAGCAACAGACTTTAAAATCGTGTTTATTTCACCTTCGGCTCAGTTTAAAATTTCTGCACTTATGTGCTTCATTAACATACTTAGTCCCCAACCCATGGGGGCATCCCTATACTTATTAGTAAAATAAATGTGTGCATATTGGGGTGCATACTAATTTTTTTTTTTAAATAGGGACATGTCCAAAACTGTAATGAATGAAGCAGTGGAAAGAACCACGTGTTGCAGACCACATCAGCGCCTCAGGACTTGGCGTGTGCTTGTGGCACATCCTCGTTTAAGAAGCACATGCTGCCAGGCGTGGCAGCGCATACTTGTAATCTCAGCATTTGGGAGGCTGAGACCGGAGGATCCGGGTTCAAGGCCAGCCTCAGCTACCTAGTGAGGCCCTCCGCAACTTAGTGAGACCCTGTTTCAAAATAAAGAATAAAAAATAGGGCTGGGGTGTACCTCAGAGGTAGAATGCCCCTGAGTTCAATCCCCAGTACCGCAAAAAAAAAAAAAAAAAAAAGCACGTGCTTCTTAAACTCTTCTGCACACTTATATCGCTGGTGTCTTGTCAAAGTGAAGATTCAGATTCAATAATCGGAGGTAGGACCTGAGATTGTGCTCAGATGCTGCTTGTCCAAAAGCTGGCCCCCGTGTCAAGATCCTCGGGGTACCATGATGGTCAGCGCTATGCATGGATTTGGCCAGCCACACCATGCCCAGATGTTTGATGAAGCATCGTGGTGGACATTTCTGAGCGCGCTTGGATCACATCCACATTAAACTGGGACAGTGAGTAAATGGCCTGCCCTACTGTGCGTGGGCCCCCTCCAGTCATCTCAAAGTCTGATTCTTCCCTAAATAAGAGGATGCTCCTGGCTGAGGGGGCTCTGCATTGGGACTTGGGCTCTTGCTGGTCCTATCACGGACACTTCCTCTCCCCCACCCCCTGCCACCCTGCAGATTTGAACTGAGACTTTGCTCTGCAGATACAGAAACTGCTGACTCCTTAGAATAAATCTCCAGATGTGGAAGAAGCTACACTTGATCCCTTGATACTCCACAACCCAGTTCAGAAACATGATGTTGGTGTGGCACCATTTGTAAAGTTCTAAAATGGTTGCATACTTCCTAGGGTTCAACTTAGCATCGACTTACTTGTATATTTCCTGGTGTGTTACCTGTCTCCCGATATTTGACTGTGGGCTCCACGGGGTAGCCATTACATCCATACTATTCATGGACCTATAACAGCTTTTAGCACTGTGCTAGGCCCCGGGTATGTGTTCCGTAAACACCTATTAAGCCAGACATGGTGGCTCGCACTGTAATCCCAACACTTAGGAGGTTGAGGCAGGAGGATCACAGGTTCCAGGACAGCCTCAGCAACTGACTGAGTCTCTCATTAATTTAGCAAGTCTCTCGGCAACCTAGTGAGACCCTGTCTCAAAACAAAAATATTTTTTAAAAATTAAAGTTAAAAAGGGCTGGGAGTATAGCTCAGAGGTAGAATGCCCTTGGGTTCAATCCCCAGTACTGCCAAAACAACCAACCACGTACCCACTGAGTTCCTGATTGAATGAATGAATGAATGAATGAGGAGCTTCCTAATGTATGCAAGCCAGGATGTCACAAACCAGAATCCTCAGTGGACAAGGCAGGCAGGTTACGACTGTGGAGTGGGAGGGACAGCAAGAGTCCTGCACACCTAAGTGTAAATGATAATGGATGGCCAGGATAACAAACCAGTCAACCAATAAATTAGCAACTTGATTTCCGACCGCAGCACAAAAGGAAGTAAACGGCCCCAGCAGGATGGTCCTGAGTGTGCGTGGAGGATGGAGAGCCCGAATGGTCAGACACAGCTTCTCAGAGGTGACACTGGAGCTGAGACCCGAATGCTCAGGACAGGACAGCCATCTGAAGTCTGATGGAAGAGAATCTGGGCCAGCACAACAGCTCAAAGGTGGGAATAAGTGTGGCCTCTCTGGGGACTGAACCCAGGGGCATTCTGCCTCCAAGCTACACCCACCAGCCCATTTTTATTTTTTTGTTTTTGAAACAGGGGTCTTGCTAGGTTGCTGAATGTCTTGCCATGTTGCTGAGGCTGGTCTTGAACCTGTGATCCTCCTCTCTCCGCCTCCTAAGTACTAGGATTACAGGTATATTTTACCACATCCGGCTAAGATCCCTTCCCCTAGTATTGGGAAGCAGAGCTCTAAGCTCTGTATATTGTTTCAAAGCCTTCCAGGGGTCCCACTGTTCAAACTGTGCCCTGAATTAAACACACAAGTAGATTTCCTGAGTATTACCTCTTGTGCAAGAAACATCACTTATTTTTGGAGAGAGTGAGGGCAGTAGGGACAAGCAGCTTTCTGCAGTAGTGGTTACACAAGTGCAGCATTGGTCCAGCTCATTAAACTGCATATTCAAACGTGTGCATTTTATTGTGCAAATTATACCTCAGTAAAGTTGATATTTAAAATGCAAGGACTCAGCTAAGCACCCATGCCTGTAATCCCAGTACTTGGGAAACTAAGACAGGAGGATCACGGGTTAGAGGCCCATCTCAGCAACTTAGTGAGACCCTCGTTTCACAATAAACTATAAAATAGGGCTGGAGATGAAGCTTGGAGGTGGAAGGCCCCTGAATTCAATCCTCAGTGCCCCCCCAAAATAAAAAATAAAGTAGAATAAAATGCACAGACTCACTACTCAAGGAAAAGTAAATGTATCCCCAGAGATTTTGTGTGTCCAACAGCCTCTGCTCACATTGCAACCACAGAGGTGTAGAAAGCTGGGAAGGTGGGAGGGAAACCGGGAGACAAGAAAAAAGGCAAGAGGAAGAGGGACATTTGTCGTTTGATGCCATTTCTTTGCAAGGGATTCCGGCTCTTCTAAAACACGTTTGAAAAACACACAGGACACCGCACTCTGCGATTTGCCACTTGGATTTTTTTTTTATTGTTTGAAGGTGGGCAAAATAATGACACATGTTCCCTACTGGTTTTCAAGTGTGGGGAGCTTCAAACACACGTTTCTTGCCCTTAAAGTTATGTCTCACCAACGCCTCCACCCCGAGGTCTGGCCCTGCCAGGGGCGGATGCAGAAAACACCCCTACTTGATCATACAGTGGCTTCCTGAACAGGCCTTGACGGATGCAGCGTGTTGGCAGGACACGGGATACTCTGTGTGATCTTAGCCCGGAAGCCCCGCAGGTTTGCACCTGGCACTGCAGCGTAACATCAAGGACCGGTGCCCGCCAGCCCGGATCAGAAGCGGGGCTCCCCCACTCCCTGGGAGTTTGTCCTCCTGGAAAATAATCTGTGCCTCTGCAAATGGCATGCTGTCACAGAGCCTCCCTCATGGGGGAGGGGTGTGAAACTAAATGGGGATTCGCACATAAGCTATGGCAAAATTGCAAATCTCGAGAAGGTTCTTTGACATCAACCGGGCAACAGGTGGTGATACATTTAATCTAGCCATTCGTGCCTGCCAGCCCCTCCTGCTCAGATTAAAATGCAAGTCCAGAGAGGTGGGGAGACCCGGCCAGTGTCACACAGCAAGGGCTGTGCACCAAGATCCAGGTGACAATATCACTCTTTTCTTTCTTTCTTTCTTTTTTTTTTTTTTTTGTGCTACTGGGGATTGAACTCAGGGGTATTCTACCTCTGAGCTATACCCCCAGCCCTATTTTTTTTTTAATTCTTTATTTTGAAACAGGGTCTCACTAAGTTGCGGAGGGCCTCACTAGGTAGCTGAGGCTGGCCGCGAACCGGGATCCTCCGGTCTCAGCCTCCCAAATGCTGGGATTACAAGTGTGCGCCACCACACCCGGCAATATCACTCTTTTCAATGGACAAGAGGGACAAAATTCAAATAATAAAAATGGTGAGCTGGGGGTGGTGGTGCAAGCTTGTAATCCCAGTATTTGGGAGGCTGAGGCAGGAGGATCACAGGTTGGAGGCCAGCCTCAGCAATTTAGCAAGGCCCTCAGCAACTTAGTGAGACCCTGTTTCAAAATAAAAAATAAAATAGGGCTGGGGGTGTAATTCAGAGGGAGAATACCCCTGGGTTCAATCCCAAAACACACACACACACACACACACACACACACACACACACGTGAGACAAGGTCATAGTTGCTAGGCAGGGACCATATGACACGTCCTGTGTTCATTGCTTTTCAAGTCCAGTCTTCAGTGAGTTCTCAACATAAGGATAAGAACTTGAAGCTCAGAGAGGTGAAGCAACCTTCCCAAGGTCACACAGCTATGAAGTGACTGACCTGGGATTGAATCTCAGTTAGACTGGAGCCCAGGCCACTTGGACCACCCTGACTCTCTAGGGCCTGCAGGTAACAAAACTAAGTGAACTGGGAGGGTGGGGGTGACTGAGATGAACCCAAGAGCCTCCTAAATGAAGCAGTCATCACTCAACCGGAACCAATAGTTGCTAGGTGAAAATACAGGTCCAATAGCACCGGACCTATTGAATACTCCAGAGAAATCAGAAGTGTGGATTTCCCTGTGAAAGCTCTCTGTTTTTAAGTATTGGTAACTGATCTGAAGTTGGTTTCAACACACCATACAGACTAAAGACAAAAGAGATTTCACAGCCAAATGCCATGAGCCTTAACTGAATCCTGAGGTAAAAACCCAAGCTTCAAGAGACATGTTTGGTATGACCAGGAAATCTTAATATGATTGGCGATTGGATGAGAGTGCAGGACTTGTGTTTCTCTTTTCTTGGGTATGGTAATGAAATTGCACTGTATGGGAGAAAATTCCCTCTCTCCTCAGAGGTCCACGCTGAAATATTTAGGGACCATGTGTCATGTCTGCAACTTATTTTCAAGTGGTTCAGGCAAAAATTCAAGAAAGGAGAAAGAGAAGAGAGGGAGGGAGGAAGGGATGGAAAGGAGAAAAAAGAATGAAATAAAGAATATATGAAGAGAAAATGAAGGCACAAAGCAGATATGACAAAGGGGATAATAATTGTTAAGTCGAGAGTAGTAGTTCTCACCTGGGGGCAATATTGCCCCAACATGACATCCAGCAATATCTATAAATATCATATTATATATAGATATAGATATAGATATAGATATTGCTGTCATGGCTGGGGTACGGGGTCTATACCACTGGCATCTAGTGGGTAGACGTCAGGGGTCCTGCCCACATATACCACAGGACACAGGACGGCCCCCCACAGCAAAGGGTTATCAAGCCCCAATTTTGATAGTGCTGCACCCTGATCTAGGCCAAAGATATGCTGGAGCTCATTTTACTATTCTTTCAAGGTTTTTTGTATGCTCAAAATTTTTCATAATAAAAAATTAAGAAAGAGCCAGGCATGGGGGTGCATGCTTATAATCTCAGTACTTGGGAGACTGAGACCGGAGGATCCCAGGTTCAAGGCCAGCCTCCGCAACTTAGCAAGCAAGGCTCTCTGCAACTTAGTAAGATCCTGTTTCAAAGTAAAATAGGGCTGTGGGTATAACTCAAAGGTAGAATGCCCCTCGGTTTAATCCCCAGTACCACACACATACACATACACACACACACACACACACACACACACACACACACACCTGAAGATAAAAATACTTAAATAGAAATACCTTGCAGAGTCATCAACACATACCCACGTGGTTTGGTAACCATGGCTGGCCGCCATTTGCAGTCACTTCTTCCAGTAAATAGTGGTGGCCTGGGGCTGCCACGGCAGCTACAGAATGAGCATTTGTTCAGTTCTTACAAGATCCCATGCCAGGCTCCCCTTCCCCACCCCCCCGCGACTGTCTTTCTCCTTGCCTCAGTCCTCCTTCTGCCCAGGAGGAAGCCAGCCACATGCCTGGGGCT
>PVLC010040108.1:0-13995 GCA_004027655.1 Graphiurus murinus
TTTTTTTTTTTTTTTTTTTTGTGGTACTGGGGATTGAACTCAGGGGCATTCTACCTCCGAGCTATACCCCCAGCCCTATTTTTTATTCTTTATTTTGAAACCGAGTCTCACTAAGTTGCAGAGTGCCTCACTAGGTAGCTGAGGCTGGCCTCGAACCCGGATCCTCCGGTCTCAGCCTCCCGAATGCTGGGATTACAAGTGCGCGCCACCATGCCCGGCTCAGCTTCGGTATCTTTGGTTCAATAAATAGAGAAGTTATGCTGGACACGGTGGCATATTCCCTGCAATTCCAGAATTTGAGAGGCTGAGACAGGAGGATCGCAGGCTCTGGGCCAGCCTCAGCAGCTCAGAGAGACCCTCAGCAAGTTAGCAAGACCCTGTTTCCAAATAAAAATAAAAAGAGCTGGAGATGTGGCCCAGAGGGTACCACCCCTGGTATGCCCCCCTGCAAATAAATAGAGAAGTCACCCTGATCTTACAGTGAGGGGGTGCGGGTGGCCTCATCCCGCTAGACACAAGCCACAAAAAGCTATTGTATTTGGTTTCGGAGTCCGGCTGACACCACCATGCGTGGAAAACTCAGCAAGCTGAAAACAGGAGATGGCGCGCTCCCGCCGGAGCCTGGGAGGTGGAGAGAGAAATTAGATCAGTGGGAATTTATCCAGGGAATATTTTCCCTTACATGGTGCCCTTCACGCTCAGCGATTAAGCAAATGAGGCTGAAGGCAAAGCCGGTCACGGGCTGGCCCCCGGCTTCTCCCACCCGCGTCAGTGGACGTGGAAAGCTAAGGACCACAGGCCCCCTTGCCAAACCAAGAGAACAGCAAAGCCCCGAGTCTTACCAAGCCTCAAGAGCTAACCACCATTATGCCAGGAGGATGGAGCTGGCCAAACTCAGGACGGGCAGGATTTCTAGCGCCAGTGCCCTGGGTTCCCCACAGACACCATTGTGGGAAAGTGGGTCTAGATGAAAAGCACCCATCACCCAGGCGTGGGGGCGCGCGCCTGTAATCCCAGTACTTGGGAGGCTGAGACAGGAGGCTCACAGGTTCAAAGCCAGCCTTGGCAATTTAGTGAGGCCTCTGCAACTTAGTGAGACCCTGCTTCCAAATAAGAAATAAAATCGGGAGTCGGGCGTGGTGGTGCACGCTTGTAATCCCAGCATTCGGGAGGCTGAGACTGGAGGATCCGGGTTCAAGGCCAGCCTCAGCTACGTAGTGAGGCACTCCAAAACTTAGTGAGACTCGGTTTCAAAATAAAGAATAAAAAATAGGGCTGGGGGTGTAGCTCGGAGGTAGAATGCCCCTGAGTTCAGTCCCCAGTACCACAAAAAAAAAAAAAAAAAGAAAGAAAAGAAATAAAATCGGGTTGAGGGTATAACTTGGAGGTAGAATGCCTCTGGGTTCCATTGCCAGTACCAATAAAAATAAATAAATAAATAAAACAAAAAACAAACCTATCAGTGAAAGGCATGCGTGGGTCTTGCTTAGACTCCAATGTGAACAACTCAGTTCTGAAGCTCACAATTGAGGAGCTAGGAAAACATGAACGCAGACTGGTGTGCAACGATTGTGATGGCTTAGGCTGGCATCGTCTTGGCAAAGCTGGCCTCAGTCTTCCCAAGTCCTCTTCTCTGTACGTCTGGGTTAGAGATCGGCCAAGTGGAAATCTGGTGAGATGCGGGAGGCTGCACGAAGCGGGGGCCAGGGCAGAAGACGCAGGCGTCCGTGGATTCCAGCTGGTCTCCCTCATCCCCAAGTGCACGCTCCACTGCCCAGCCCCGGCCCCAGCCCCAGCCCATCTGCACGTGCTCGGTGTGGCCCGCTCAGACCCGGCCAGTTACCATTCGTGGCGGCCTTGCATTGGTGTTGGAAAAGACAGGAACACGCCCGGAACCCCAGAACTTGGGAGACTGAGAGAGGAGGACTGCAGGTTTAAGCCACTTAGATAGATCCTGTTTAGAATTTTTTTTTTTTTTTTTTTTTGCGGTATTGGGGATTGAACTCAGGGGCGTTCTACCTCTGAGCTATACCCCCAGCCCTATTTTTTTTTATTCTTTATTTTGAAACCGAGTCTCACTAATTTGTGGAGTGCCTCACTAGGTAGCTGAGGCTGAGACCTGGATCCTCCGGTCTCAGCCTCCCGAATGCTGGGATTATAAGTGTGCGCCACCACGCCCGGCTCTGTTTAGAATGTCTAAAAAGGGCTAGGTGTATAGCTCAGAAGTAGACTGTCCCTGAGTTCAATCACTAGGTTCAAAAAATTTTAAACACACACACACACACACACACACACACACACACACACACACACACACTCAAAAAACATTCCTCATCTGCTGTGGGTCCATACTAAAGCATTTGTGGGTAAAAATTTTTTTTTTTTGCGGTACTGGGGATTGAACTCAGGGGCATTCTACCTCCGAGCTACACCCCCAGCCCTCTTTTTTATCCTTTATTTTGAAACAGGGTCTCACTAAGTTGTGGAGGGCCTCACTAGGTAGCTGAGGCTGGCCTCGAACCTGGATTCTCCGGTCTCAGCCTCCCAAATGCTGGGATTACAAGCGTGTGCCACCACGCCCGGCTCGGTAAAAATTTTTTTTTAAAAGACTTGTAAAAAATATGTTGGAGTGTGGAGAGTAACAAAAAAAGGGGGGGGGTTGATTTTGAAAACAGAGTAATGGGCTCATGGTTTTATTTGTTCCGTTTCTAGTATGTTTGAAAAAGTTCATGATTTAAAAAAATGTGTGTTGGGGGAAGCTAAGAAGATGAAATATATCCTTTTAAAGCTTTCCCCTCTCCCAGGGATACCACCAGACCCAGTCTAGCTCTGTGCGAAGTTGTGAACCTGCAAAATTCTTCAGTTCTTCCTGAGGATGTGGATTAAGAGGAGAGCACGCCTGTCATCCCAGTACTTGGGAGGCTGAGACAGGAGGATCGCAGGTGAGAGGCCAGCTTCGGCAATTTAGGGAGGTCCCTCAGCAACTTAGCAAGACGCTGTTTCAAAAAAAAAAAAAAATTGGGCTGGGGGTGTAGCTCAGAGGTAGAATGCCTCTGCCTCTGGGTTCAAAGTGCAGTACCAAAACAACCAAAACTAAGTAAAAGAGAAGGCGAAACCTAGGGGCAGCAGAAGGCTGATGAGTACAACTCACACCGTGAAAGAAAAAGCCAACCAGTGAAGGCTCACTAGTACTTCTGAGTGTGACTGGCACACTTGAGCCTGTATGGGCCTTGTAAATAAGCCTAAAACAAACTGTGGCCTGGGGAGTCTGCGGTCCATTCAAGCTATTGAATTTTTTTTTTTTTTTTTTTTTTTTTTTTTGTGGTACTAGGGGCTGAACCCAGGGGCATTCTACCTCCGAGCTACACCCCCAGCCCTATTTTTTATTCTTTATTTGAAACAGGGTCTCACTAAGTTTCGGAGAGCCTCACTAGGTAGCTGAGGCTGGCCGCCAACCTGGATCCTCCTGTCTCAGCCTCTCAAGTCCCAGTATCACAAGCGTGTGTCACCATGCTCGACTAAGGTATTGAACTTTTAAAACAGATTTCAGAGGACAGAGTTTCAGACTTTAGAATGACTTTTTAAAGGGTATCTAGTAAGCTGAAATATTAAATACTAATTGAGATAGGAGGCTTTTTTTTTTTTAAAGGAAAAATGCAAAAAATCCCCATTTATCGCGGGCATTGTTTTGGTTATTTGGGAAGCTATCGGTGCAGGCCGAGGGCCAACCAAAACAGAAGGCTGGAAGACGGCAGAAGGCCTGTGGTTTTGTCCACAAATGTTCTCTTCCAAGGCTGACCTTCTTGGAAAGGGATTTGTTTTATTTCATTCTATACCAGCTCTTCATTCGGGTTATTTCAGGACTTTAGCAGTTACAGCTTTGGGGGCTTTTGTGTCAAAGCCTTTCTTTCTTTTTTCTTTCCTTAAGGATTATTTAAAAGTTCTTTTTTTTTTTTTTTTTTTTTTAAGGTAGGGAGATGTTATATAGCAAATATTAAGCAGAATAAAATACTTAGAATTGGAAAAAAAATTATTGGTGTTCAGCTCAGCATGGTGATGCATGCCTGTAATCTCAGGACTTGGGAGGCTGAGACTGGAGGACCACAGGTTCAAGGCTAGCCTCAGCAACTTGGTGAGACCCTGTTTCAAATTAAAAAATAAAAAGGGTTGCGGGTGGAGCTCAAAGGTAGGATGTCCCTGAGTTTAATCCCCAGTACCCTCCACCAAAAATATTATCGGTGTTCATAAACATGTGTACAGTCAATAAAGTCATAAAAAGTATGAACCAGAGCTGGGCGTGGTGGCGCATGCTTGTAACCCCAGCATTCGGGAGGCTGAGACTGGAGGATCCAGGTTCAAGGCCAGCCTCAGCTACCTAGTGAGGCACTCTGCAACTTAGTGAGACCCAGTTTCAAAATAAAGAATAAAAAAATAGGGCTGGGGGTGTAGCTCGGAGGTAGAATGCCCCTGAGTTCAACCCCCAGTACTGCAAAAAAAGAAAGAAAAAGAAAAAAAAAGGAAGGAAGGAAGGAAAAGAAAAAATGTATGAGCTGTTAGGAAAGCAAAATCAAGAAGAAAAAGGCTGCAGAATGTTTCAAGGAGAGCAAGAGCCCCTCGTGGAGCCTCGTCTTAAGACAGGGAATCAGAGCACAGCAGTGTGGGGGAGGGGCCGCAGCAGGGAGAGGGGCACACAGACGGAGAACTTAGACAAGAAGGTAACTCCGAAGGCCAAGAGGGGGCACCGGCTCAATAGGCAGGGAACACCAGCGGCTCCCAAGGGGGGCTGGCTGAGATCCCCATCTCCCCTTGCCCACAGTGAAATCATAGTAAAATGATCCTGGGTTCTATCCCGAGCACCACCCCCAAAATAAGTAAATACATAAATAACCAGCACAGGCTCTCTCCGGGTCCAACAGAAAGCCCAGGGCCGGGCTGGCCTGTGTCTGAGTCCACTTACTGTGGCTATAATAGAATACCTGAGACTGAGTCATTGATAAAGGAAAGGAGGTGATGTAGCTCTCAGTTCAAGAGGTTGGAAGTCCTAGATTAGGCAACCACATCTGGCAAAGGCTTCTTGCTGCTTCATAACTGGGGAAAGGGAGAAAAAGATAGAAGGGGAGAAAAAACAAGAAGGGGTGAACTCCTGAGACAGCTCACCCACTCCCCAAAGAAAGGTATTAGTCTACTCCTGATGGCTCCGCCCCCAAAACCTAACTACCTCCCATTAGGCCCCGCCTCCCGGCACCACCACATTGAATTAAAGTCCCAGCACATGAGCTTTGAGAGAACACACTCAGATCATAGCAACCTGTTCATATTTGACATGGCTAGCAACTGTAGTACTGGTGTTAGCATTTTTATACACCATAGCATTAAAAAAACATCTTTATTGAGATACAAAATGAACATTTAAAGTGTATTTAGAGCTGGGTATGGTGATGCATGCTTGTAATCCCAGCATTTAGGAGGCTGAGACTGGAGGATCCAGGTTCAAGGCCAGCCTCAGCTGCTTAGTGAGGCCCTCCACAACTTAGTGAGACTCTTTTTCAAAAATAAAGAATAAAAAATAGGGCTAGGGGTGTAGCTTGGAGGTAGAATGCCCCTGAGTTCAATCCCCAGTACCGCAAAAAAAAAAAAAAAAAAAGTGTATTTAAAACAACACTTTTTAGGTGGGGGGAGATGCTGGGAATTGAACCCAGGGACATCCTATTTCTGGGCTACACACCAGCGCTTTTTATTTTTTATGTTGAAACAGGGCCTCACTAAATTGCTGAGGGCCTTGCTAAGTTGCTGAAGCTGGTCTTGAACTTGTGATCCTCCTGTCTCAGTCTCCCAAGTACTAGCATTACAGGCATGTGCCACCATGCCAGGCTAAAAGACACAGCATTTAACAGTGTGTAGGTGAGCCGGGCGTGGTGGTGCACGCTTGTAATCCCAGCATTCGGGAGGCTGAGCCCGGAGGATCCGGGTTCGCGGCCAGCCTCAGCTACCTAGTGAGGCACTCCGCAACTTAGTGAGACCCGGTTTCAAAATAAAGAATAAAAAATAGGGCTGGGGGTGTAGCTTGGAGGTAGAATGCCCCTGAGTTCAACCCCCAGTACCGCAAAAAAATAAATAAATAAAAATAAATAAAAGTGTTTGGTAAGTTCTGACACTCGCATATACCCAGAGAACCATCTGCCACCTTAAGACAGTGAACACGGCCGTCACCCCCCATAGCTTCTTCCTCCCCCATTTTAGCTCATAGTATTAGATACCAAAATAAAATAGCAGTATGAGCGTAATTACCCCGATTGGATCACTGCCCATGGTATACAAGTATCAAATGATCATATTGTGCCTTATAGATAAGTACATTATTGTCCTTTTTAAAAAGAAAAAATAATTAAATTTAAAAGTATAACCATAAACCGGACGTCGTGGCACACGCTTGTCATCCCAGTACGTGGGAGGCTGAGACTGGAGGATCCGGGTTCGAGGCCAGCCTCAGCTGCTTAGTTAGGCCCTCCACAACTTAGTGAGACCCTGTTTCAAAATAAAGAATAAAAAGTGGGGCTGGGGGTGTAGCTTGGAGGTAGAATGCCCCTGGGTTAGATCCCCAGTGCTGGAAAAAAAAGAAAAGTATAGCGTGTGTTGGGAGTAGAGCGCCATCGTGTTGGACTTTGGCAGGCAGTTGGCTTGGGCGCGGGGCTCTGTCCGCCGTTGCTTTCCCCAAGCCCAACCCGAGGGAGCTCTCCCTCCTCACCTCTTGCTTCCTGCAACTGCCCACGAGGCCTATCCCCACTTGAAGCAGAAGCCCTCCCTTGGGGGCTGCAGGACCACCCCCTCTCCTGCACCAGCAGGGCCTCAGAGCCCTGGATGGGGCAGCCCAGGGGCCCCCAGAGAGGCCTGGGGGGCCCCATTAGCTCTGGGGGGGCAGCTAGGCTTGAGAGGTGCCCTATGGCATGCTTAGACATATCGGGGGGCATGTTGTTTTGTGGTGCTGGGAATTAAACTCAGAGACAATCTACCTCTGGGCTACACCATCCCTCCCCACCCCCACCTTTTTTTTTTTTTTTTTTTTTTTTTGAAACAGGTTCTCACTGAGTTGTTGAAGGTCTTGCTAAATTGCTGAAACAGATCTCCAACCTGTGATCCTCCTGTCTCAGCCTCCCAAGTACTGGGATTACAGGTATACACCACCACACCAGCTACCCCCAGCCCTTTTATTTATTTATTTTTTAAATTTTGAAACAGGCCCTGCTGGTGCAGGAGAGGGGGTGGTCCTGCAGCCCCCAAGGGAGGGCTTCTGCTTGAAGTGGGGATAGGCCTCGTGGGCAGTTGCAGGAGGTCTCTGCTGGGAATGGTGGTGCACGCTTGTAATTCCAGTACTTGAGAGGTTGAGACAGGAGGATCACAGGTTTGTGGCCAGCCTCAGCTACTTAGTGAGGCCCTTCGCAAACGTAGTGAGGCCCTGTTTCAAAATAAAGAATTAAAAATAGGGCTAGGGGTGTAGCTCAGAGATAGAATGCCCCTGGGTTCAATCCCCAGTACTGAAAAAAAAAAAAAAAAAAAAAAGAAACAGGGTCTCACTAAGTTGCTGAGGGTCATGCTAAGTTACTGAGGCTGGCCTCAAACCTATGATCCTCCTATTTCTGCCTCCCAAGTACTGGGATTACATGATGATACAGTACATGATGTACTTTCACAAATATATCAAAGTCAATCACCAAACTGAACATAAGGAGGGAGGGGGGAGGGAATGGGGCGGGAATTGGGGAAGGGTTAAATGAGAGATGTGTACATGTATGCCTCTACCAGCTTGTACCTCACAAACATATATGATTACAGTGCACCAATAAAAAAAAGAAAGAAAAAAGAAAATGGACCGCAGACCCCTGGTCCCACCCTCTCAGGTTTGACCCAACTGGGCCCCGCCACAGCCTTATCGGGGGCGTTCTGCCCACGGACCCTTGTGACTTGAGGGTACCACCCCGCCACATCCCGCAGGTGCTTCTTCCTCCCTAACCTTCTAACAGTCCCATAACAACATCTGCTTCCCCTGGTCGCCACCGCCCCGTCCCTGCTGAACAGTGAGCCGACCTCCATCCGGTATTTTCCGGTGAAGGCTAGGCCTGCTCACCAGCGGGTGGGCTGCATTTCCCTTCCCACCCCATCCTTGGGTCGCTGGCCCCAGCCCCGTCCCTGCAAAGCTCATCAACTCCCCTGCGTGGACCCTGGCTGTCTCCAGCCTGTACCATCGCCCTCCCCCAAACCTGACAATTCCTGAACAGGACCACCCTGGTGTTGGAGGGGTTTGGTCTACGAGGGGCTCACTCGGGGACCCAGACACCTGTTAACACCTGCAAGGGGCAGGCGCCCACCTGGAACTTCCCGGGGTTCTCCTGGTCTGGCTTCTGTTATTAAAGTCCCTAAAATGCACAACTGAATATTTAAGAGGTAGGTACATGTCATGTCAGTTAAATTGTCAACTGAAATCATTTATAGCCCCGCTTATTTGAAGTTTTTTCTTTTTTGTTTTATGTTCTGTTATAAATTAATTGTAATGGAACCAGACAGTACTGGCTCAAACTTCCTTTTGAAATGTTAAACTTAGGGGTCCATTTGTACTTTTTTTTTTTTTTTAGGTACTGGGGATTGAACCCAGGGGCATTCTACCTCCAAGCTACACCCCCAGTCCTATTTTTATTCTTTATTTTGAAACCGAGTCTCACTAAGTTGCGGAGAACCCGGATCCTCCAGTCTCAAGTAATGGGATTACAAACATGTGCCACCACACCTGGCCCATTTGTACTTTGAATTTCTTGTTCATCTTGTATTAATTTAGCTGTATTTTTCTGATGTTCCTTATTAGATTTAGCGAGGTTGAGCTGAAATACTGAGGTCATGAACATCTACACTTACTCAGGGACTAAAACCATCCGAATGCAAGATAAGCGATAACACTAATTCCTGTTTTTTCTTTTGTTAGTGGAAAAGACCTTATAAGGCTAAGTTGGTCTGCACTTCGCCTTTTTGAGATCCCATCTCCTCACTGCGCAGGCTTCCAGCTGAGGTCTCGGCCGTCCTGCGCCTGCAGTCTCTGCGCTCTGGGGAGAAGTGAAAATTCCTCATGCTTTCCCCATGACGGTTCTCAGTGGGGCTGGCGAATGAGTCTGGTGCTGTGGCCGGGGTGGCCGAGAGACCCGGATGCTGGCTGTTGGGTGTGGATGGGAGTGCAGATGTGGAGAGGGGTGAACGGAGGGGCCCGAGGTGCGGGCTACAGCGGGGCACCTGTGCAGCCCCCCGGAGGGTCTGACGTTGACGGGCAGTGCGGTACCTCAGAGGGGTAAACTATCAAACTATCATGGCTGCCCAGAGAACCTGCAAATGGCTCTTCCTGTCCTCCTTCCTGCCTCTCTTCCCTTGTTTATTTTCTTTTCCTCCTTCCTCGATTTCCCTTCTGTCAGAGCCAAGTGAGGGGAAGGAGAAAGTCCACTAGAGGGGGGCGGGGTCCGGGGCATAGGTTAAGCTGGTGTCAGGCTGTAATCCCAGTAATTGAGAGGATCACAGGTTCCAGGCCAGCCTCGGTAACTTAATGAGACCCTCAGTGACTTAGTGAGACACAGTTTCCAAATTAAAAATAGAAGGCAGGCACAGTGGCAACATGCCTAGAATCCCAGTACTTGGGAGGCTGAGACAGGAAGATTGCAGGCTTGACACCCGTCTCAACAACTTAGTGAGGCCCTGTTTTGAAATTAAAAAAAATAAAATAAAATAGGGCTGGGAATGTGGCTCAGAGGTAGAATACCCCTAGGTTCCATCCCCAGTGCCAATAAATAAATAAATAAATAAATAAATAAATAAATATAGCTGGGCGTGGTGGCGCACACTTGTAATCCTAGTACTTGGGAGGCTGAGACCGGAGGATCCAGGTTCCTGGCCAGCCTCAGCTACTTAGTGAGGCCCTCTGCAACTTAGTGAGACCCTTTTTCAAAATAAAGAATGAAAAATAGGGCTGGGGGTGTAGCTCGGAGGTAGAATGCCCCTGGGTTCAATCTTCAGTATCATAAATAAATAAATAAATAAATAAATAAATAAATAAATAAATAAATAAATAAATAAAAAATAATAACAGAAAAGAAAAAGAAGAAAGGGAAGACTCAGTGTGGGTGTCAGAGTTCCCTCAGGGTGAGGGCAGCCCAGCTGGGGGACTCGGGAACCAAGACGGTGAGGAGAGTCCACGTGATACGGGCCACCTGGTGTGGGGGTCCCCCGGGACCACACATGTTGAAGACCTGGTACGGCGAGGAGGGGCACCCTCGGGGAAGGGGCGGCAAAGGATCGATCAAATAAGCGAGTCTACTTGGAAGAATGGAGCCAGGCTCTCAGGGTCAGAGAAAGGAGACACGCCAGGTGGGGTGGCGCACCGTCATGCTAGTCCTTGGGAGGCTGAGACAGGATGATCGCAGGTTCCTGGCCAGCCTCAGCAACTTAGTGAGGCCTCTGCAACTTAGTGAGACCCTGTTTCAAAATAAAGATAAGCCGGGCGTGGTGGCGCATGCTTGTAATCCCAGCATTTGGGAGGCTGAGACCAGAGGATCCAGGTTCGAGGCCAGCCTCAGCTACCTAGTGAGGCACTCCGCAACTTAGTGAGACCCTGTTTCAAAATAAAGAATAAAAAAAATAGGGCTGGGGGTATAGGTCGGAGGTAGAA
Organism: Graphiurus murinus; assembly: GCA_004027655.1. NCBI lineage: Eukaryota > Metazoa > Chordata > Mammalia > Rodentia > Gliridae > Graphiurus > Graphiurus murinus. Next base: position 10,697 of record PVLC010040108.1, read on the forward strand.
TGCCTCTGGGTTCAATCCCCAGTACCACAAAATAAATAAATAAATAAATAAATAAATAAATAAATAAATAAATAAATAAATAAATAATAGGGCTAGGGGTGTAGCTCAAAGGTAGAATGTCCCTGGGTTCAATCCCCAGTATGAGAGAGAGAGAGATAAAGAGGGGCGGGGTGGGGGGGTAGAAGAGATAAGAAATATGGATATGGTTATGGAAAGGGAGAAAGGAGAAGGAACCCTGCAGGGTTGGACTGGAATTGAAATTATCAGTGCAAACTCAAAAGAAGTTCAACAAAAATAGATACAGAGCCAGGTGTGGGGATGCACGCCTGTGATCCCAGCACTTGGGAGGCTGAAACAGGAGGATAGCAGGTTTGAGGCCAGCCTCAGCAACTTAGAGAGACCCTGTTTCAAAATAAAAAATAAAATAGGGCTGGGGATGTAGCTTAGGGGTAGAATACCCCTGGGTTCAATCTCCAGTACAGGAAGGAAGGAAGAAAGGAAGGAAGGAAGGAAGGAAGGAAGGAAGGAAGGAAGGAAGGAAGGAAGGAAGGAAGGAAGGAAGGAAGGGGCAGGCAGGTAGGCGTGCATTTCTATATACAGCTGTTTCCTAGCTCTGGCCACCAAAAGGCTGTCGGAGCGGCAATACCTCAACAGCAAGGAGCACACCTACTTCCCAGGTCTTGGTTTCTAAAAATCCATTCTCCGCAAAACGCTCCTTTGAAAACTGGCCGCTTGCAGAGCAACACGGCAAAATCAGGAGACGAGCCAGAACGTCTCTCTCGGTGTCCGGGGGAAAAAAGAAGCGCTCCGAGAACAGTTGGGACGGGTCAACACCGACACAGAGGTCAGCAGGAAGGGGCCACCAGATCGGGGCAACCTGAACAACTTCATCGAGATGGCGGCAGGTTACAACCTATGGGGTGAAGCCGGTGGCGCATGCCTGTAATCCCAGAACCTGGGAGGCTGAGGCAGGAGGATCACAGAATCCAGCTCCTTGGAGGAGAAGCAAGCCGTGGGCACAGCAGCCCCCCAGAAGCAGCCGGCCGAGCGCCCTGCGCCACCACAAATCAGAGCCCCACGCACGCACGCGGTCAGGATGCAAGACGTGAACACGGTCGCGTTTCTGAGCCGCTCCGGCCGCAGGTGCCTTCAAAGACGGAAGAAGGGGACCGAGGACTCAGTGCAGCCTGTGACCGAGAAGCAGGGCCCCCCATAAAAGGGGCCTCGGGATCCGGAGTTGGCAGCGTGGCCGCTCGTTTCCTGAGGCTGGTGGTCGGCTGGCAGGTAGGTAGGACGTCCATGTTTGTAGGGGACAGTGCAGGACAGTCCCCGCTTAAAGGACACTCCGGTTGACCACTGCCTCTTCAATGGCTCAGGGAAAAGAGATTTTGCACTGAACTTGCAACTTTCTCGTAAGTTTGTGGTTGTGAGTAAAGTATCACACACACACACGCACACACACACACACGCACACACACACACACACACACACACGCACAATATTAAATAAATCATCCAGGTACTGTGGTGCTAGTAATCCTAGTACTTGGGAGGCCAAAATGGGAGGATCACAGGTTCCAGGCCAGCCTTCACAACATAGCGAGACCTTGTGTTAAAATAGAACATAAAATAGGGCTGGGGGTGTAGCTCAGCGGTAGAATCTCCCTTGGTTCAAACCCCAGCCCCTCCCCCCCACCACCACCACACACACACTTAAATAATAAGGTATCATAGTATTTTCTTTTAAATATATGTCTTTCTTTTTTGGAGAGGGATTGGAGATTGAACCCAGGGGCATTCTACCTCTGAGCTACACCTCAGCCCCTCTTCTTTTGTCTTTTAATTTTTAGTTTTGAAACGGTAACTCATTAAGTTGTTGAGGCTGGCCTTAAACCTGCAATCCTCCTGTCTCAGGCTCCCGAGTACTGAGTACTGACTACTGAGATAACAGGAGTGTGTGCCACCACTCCCAGCTCTGTGTGTGTGTGTGTGTGTGTGTGTGTGTGTGTTATTAGGGATTGAACCCAGGGGCACTCTGCCTCTGAGTTACACCCCCAGTTCTATTTTGCATTTTTAATTTTGAAACAGGGCCTCACTGCGCTGCTGAGGCTGGCCTTGAACTTGCAATCCTCCTGTCTCAGCCTCCCAAGCACCGGGATCGCAGGTATGCACCACCACGCCCGGCTAAATATACGTCTTAAAGGGGTTTGTTCTCAAAGGGGGCCAGCCGGGAGACCTCCCCTGGCCGGAATGGCTCCTTCCCTCCATGCCTCGGTTGCCCGCCCCAGTCCAGGTCAGAGCCGCTCTGAGGGGTTTTCACACAACCTTCTCCTGGGCCCAACATAGCACACCAGAGACTCCGGTCATTACCGCTCACTTCCACAGGACTTCAGAGAGCTTAGAGACTCGGTCTAACTTGCTCCCTGTGTGCCCCGGGCGCTCAGGGGTTCCTGGGTGAATGAGAGAACGGTTCCACGAACCCCAAAGAAGTTCCTTCCCGCGTACGCAGAATGCTCGAGTCCAGCGGTGAGCAGGTGAAGACAGAGCAAGCCCTGATTCTCCTGGTCCTGGATTCGGATGGAAGTCTTCGTCTTCCTTCAGCGGCCCCTGATGCGGCGGTGCGCTCTCTCTCTCTCTCTCTCCTCTCTCGCCTCGGTCTTTGCAGAGGGGCCGGGGAAAGGTCCGGTGTGAGTCACTGTCAGAGATCAGCGATGACATTGTTCTCCACGAGCTCACGGTAGGCAGACCTAAAGAGGGCTGAGCGAAGGGGGGAGGACCCCGGCCGGTCATCACCAGGCTCCCCACTCTCCGCCAATGAGGGGCCCCCACTGCTCATCCAACATCTCTTCTCAGACCCCAGAGCAATCCCCGGGCATCTGAAGGTTGTTTTGTTTTGTTGGTACTAGGGATCCAACCCAACTGCATTCTACCTCCAGCTACACCCCCAGCCCCTTTTTTATTTTAAAATGGGGTCTTGTTAAGTAGCTGAGACTGACCTTGAACCTGCAATCCTCCTGTCTCAGCCTCCCAAGTACCTGGATGACAGGCGTGCACCACTGTACCCTGCTGTAGCTGAAGGTTTTTTTGTGTGTGTGTGTGTGGTTCTGGGGATTGAACCAGGGGCATTCTACCTCTGAGCCACACCCCCAGCCCTATTTTTTTTTATTCTTTATTTTGAAAAAGGGTCTCACTAAGTTACAGAGGGCCTCACTAAGTAGCTGAGGCTGGCTGCGAACCCAGATCCTCCAGTCGCAGCCTCCCAAGTACTGGGATTACAAGCGTGCACCACCACGCCCGGC
>PVLC010040111.1:0-14001 GCA_004027655.1 Graphiurus murinus
ATTTGTTGAAGAAACTATCTTTTTTCCAGTGTATATTTTTGGCTCCTTTGTAAAAAATCAGTTGACTGTAAGCATGTAGGTCTGTTTCTGAATCTTCTATTCTGCTCCATTGGTCTATATGTCTGTTTTTGTGCCAATATCATGCTGTTTTATCACTGTAGCTTTGTAGTAGAGTTTGAAGTCAGGTATTGTGATGCCTCCTGCATGGTTCTTGTTGCTAAGAACTACTTTGGCAGCCAGGAGTGGTGGCCCACGCCTGTAATCCCAGCATTCAGGAGGCTGAGACTGGAGCATCCGGGTTCGCGGCCAGCCTCAGCTACCTAGTGAGGCACTCCGCAACTTAGTGAGACTCGGTTTCAAAATAAAGAATAAAAAAAAATAGGGCTGGGGGTGTAGCTCAGAGGTAGAATGCCCCTGAGTTCAGTCCCCAGTACTGCAAAAAAAAAAAAAAAAAAAAGAACTACTTTGGCTATTCTGGGCTTTTTGTTGTTCCAAATGAATTTGAGGACTGCTTTTTCTATGTCGTTGAGGAGTGACCTTGGTAATTTCATGGGTATTGCATTGAATCTGTAGATCAGTTTGGGGAGGATGACCATTTTGATGATATTTATTCTGCCTATCCGAGAGCATGGTAGATTTTTCCATCTTCTAAGGTCTTCATAGATTTCTTTTTTCAACTTTTTATAGTTTTCCTTATAGAGTTCTTTTACCTCTTTGGTTAGGTTTATTATACAGAAATATTTTATTTTGGGGAGTGCTATTGTCAGTGGGATTATTCTTTGGATTTTTTTTTCAGTGGATTTATGGTTGGCATACAGGAAAGCTTCTGATTTTTTAAGATTGATTTTGTATCCAGACACTTTGCTGAATTTGTTGGTCAGTTCTATAAACTTTTTGGTTAACTTTGTTGGATCTTCTAAGTATAGTATCATATCATCTGCAAAAAGGGAGAGCTGTAGTTCTTCTTTCCCTATTTTTACCCCTTTGATTTCCTTCTCTTGCCTTATTGCTCTGACTAGAGTCTCAAGTACTATATTGAACAGAAGTGGTGATAATGGAAACTACTCTTTATTGCTGCCTCTATCACTTTGATTGTTATTGGTCAGTTTAAGTATTCTATATCTTCTTGACTCAGTTTAGGAAGGTTACATGTGTCTAGAAATTTCTCAATTTCTTCTAGATTTTCCATTTTGCTGGAGTATAGTTTTTCAAAATAGTTTCTGATGATCCTCTGTATTTCCACGCTGTTGGTGGTAATATCACATATTTCATCTCTTATTTTGGTAATTTGGGTTGATTCTCTCTTTCTTTTGGTTAGGTTGGCTAATGGTTTATCTATCTTGTTTATTTTTTCAAGAAACCAGCTTTTGGTTTTGTTGATTTTCTGTATTGTTTTTTTATTCTCTACTTCATTAATTTCTGCTCTGATTTTCATAACTTCCTGTCTTCTACTGGCTTTGGGGTTAGACTGTTCTTGTTTTTCAAGTGCTTTGAGCTGTGTCATTAGGTTATTTATTTGGTGATTTTTGGTTCTTCTTATGTGGGCACTCAGTGGTATAAATTTTCCTCGTAGTACTTAGTGTCCCAGAGGTTTTGATATGTTGTGTCTCTGTTTTCATTGGTTTCTAGGAATTTTTTAATTTCTCCGCTTACTACTTCTTTGACCCATTCCTTGTTTAGCAGTGTGGTATTCAGTCTCCATGTGTTACATGGTTACTCTGGGTCTTCTTACAGTTCATTTCTAGTTTCATTCCATTGTGGTCTGAAAAGATGCAAGGAATTATGTTACATTTTTTGAATTTGCCAGTGCTTTCTTTGTGGCCCAGAATGTGGTCTATTTTGGAGAAGGTTCCAGGGGCTGCTGAGAAAAATGTGCATTCAGCTGTAGTTCAGTGAAATATTCTGTATGTGTCTAATAGGTCCATTTGGTTTATGGTATTCTTTAAGGTGTCTTTACTGACTTTTTGTCTAGAAGGTTGGTCTGGTGATGTGAGAGGAGTATTGAAGTCTCCCGATATTAGTGTATTGGGATCTATGTGGGACTTTATATCATGAAGAGTTTGTTTTATGAAAGTGGCTGCACCTATGTTTGGGGCATAAAGGTTAACAATTGTTATTTCCTCATGCTGAATTGTTCCTTTTACCAGTAAAAAATGACCTGTTTTGTCTCTTCTGAAAGCTTAGGCTTGAAGTCTAATTTATCTGATAAATACTCCTTCTTTTCTTTGAGTTCCATTGGCATGAATTACCTTACTCCAGCCCTTCAGTTTGTGGGATCTTTGCTTGTAAGGTGTGTTTCTTACTGGCAGCATATAGATGAATTGTGGGTATTATTCCATTTTGCCACCTTGTGTCTTTTTATTGGGGAGTTGAGGCCATTTATACTCAGTGTGATTATTGAGAGAAGATTTTTAATTCCTAACATTTTGAGTTTTGACTTCTGTTTTCAGTGATATTTATTCTTCTTTGCTTAGTTGTTTGCTTCCTGGAATTTATTGTTTCTCTGGTTCTGATGTTTACTTGTTAGTTCTTTGTAGTTAATCTCTTTGAGAATTTTCTCTAGTGCTGGTTTAGAAGACATAAATTCTTTCAGTTTCTGTTTTTCATGGAAGGTTTTTATTTCCCTGTAAATTTTGAGAGAGAGTTTTGCTGGGTGAGAGAATCTTGGCTGCAAGTTATTTTCTTTCAGAGTTTGGAATATGTTGCTCCAGCCCATCCTGGCATTCATGACTTGATTTTGGAGTTCTGTAATGATTCTAATTGGCTCATCTCTAAATGTCACTTAGCCTTTTACTTTTGTTGCCTTTAGGAGTCTCTCCTTGGCTTCTACATTAGTCAATTTGATTATTATGTGATGTGGTGAATCTCTTCTTTTGTCCTGTCTAAAGGGGGTTCTATATGTTTCCTATACCTCTATACCTGTGTGTCAAATTCTCTTTCTATGTTTGGAAAATTCTCTGATATTACTTCTTTGAAAAGATGGTTTATCCCATTTAGTTTCAACTTCTAATCCCTCTTCTATGCCTATTATTCTGAGGTTTGCTCTTTTAAAATTGGCCCAGATCTCATCAATGTCCAATTCATACTGTTGAATTTTTTTTTCTAAATTTTGTACTATGGATTCATTTTTGGAATGGTCATCTTCTAAGAGTGATATTCTATTTTCTCTCTGGTCTAATCTACTGTTTATTGTTTGTATTGATGCCTTCACTTCAATTATTGCATCTTTCACTTCCTTCAAGGTTTCTCTTTGATTCCTGTTCGGGGTATCAGATTCTGTTGAGGTTCTTGAATTTCCTCTACTGCATAGAAGCTTTTCCGTTTAATGCAATCCCACATATTGATCCTCGTTTTATTTTCTTGTGCCTTTGGGGGTTGGTCTGTAGTTTCCAATCTGATGTAATCTTCAGAATTTCGTGTATACTGTGTAGCTACAGTCTTCTTGTGTTTCCACCTCTTCTTTTTTTGGGGGAGGGGGGGTTGGGTCCTTTCACTTACCCTGTGAGGGTGCTGCACTCACCTCTAATGCTTGGTACAAGGCAGATCAGGAGTTGGGGTGGATGAATGTCAACATCTACTGAGTTGGGGTCCCTGGGTAAGGGTTACTGGTATGCAGGGGGTACAAAAAAGGAGGGATCAGCAACTGCACACTTATTAAAATTTCAACTTGATACTTATAGACAGAAATACAATAAACAGGCTTTCTTTCATAAAATTACAAGATATTTTGTGTCATAAGATTTTCTGTGTAACTCTAATAGAAATGCAATAGTATTTCAATATATAAACCCTTTTATCTTAAATCTGCTTGTCCTAAATCTTCTTGTTCTTTTCTCAGACTAGTCTGTACTCAGATATATTAGAAATCAAGAACACAGTTTACCAGACCAAGAAGTTGCTTTCTTATCTTAAAAACAAATTCCGGCAGAACATCTTGTTGTTTGAAGAGAAAGCTTGCTTTCTCTTATGCTTGGCCTGCCAAGTATCAGCAACATAGTGTCCTCCTCATTTGCTTCAGATAGAGCCTGCATTCTAGGCTGGAACTGTTTCTCCACAGATGAGGACATGGATGTGATCCCCTTCTCTGTCCCATTGTTGCAGGTATGTATATTTCTGTGGCTAGTGGTTTGGTGTATGTGAAGCAAGTCTCAGGTTGCTGATTATAAGATTCTTTGGTTCTTCCAAAGGTTCCTGTTGGACAATGGACCCAGTCCACAGCTATTGTTCTCACATCTCTAGTTGGTTGCTTTTTTCTTTTCCTTTTCCAGCCTGGTTGTTTAAAGATTACCTTCTAGGTATTTTTTCTTTGTCTTTAGTTCCCATCTCCCATGAGGGTAGCATGGGATGTGGAATGTTGCTCAGTTTGGAGCCCCACAAGACAAGTTAGATATAAGCTTGTCTAGGGGTCCTTACTCTGTCATCATCTTCTAAAAATTGGGAGGCTTTCTTATTTTGGTGTACTTCAATATTATGATTTGGATCTCAAATATCCCACAAAGGCTTTTGTGCTAATGGCTCAATCCCCAGCATAGCAGTGTTCAGAGGTGGATCTTTGGGGATGATCATGAGGGTTCTAATCTCATCAATTAATTAATCCATTCCAGGAAGGTGTTGGAAATGAGAGAAGGAGGGACTTAGCTAAAGGGAGTGGGTCGAAACATCTGCAACTGTAAATCTAAATAAATTTTTCTTCCTTTATTTTTAAGGTATCTTATCACAGTGATAGAAAGCTAACACAATTTAACTATTTTTATTTTTAGTGCATATGCTATTGATGTCATATCCAAGAAATCACTGCCAAATCCAATGTGATGAAACTTTCCCCCTATTATGTCTTCTAATAGTTTCATAGTTTTAGGTCTTATGTATAGGTCTTTGATCCATTTTTAGTTATTTATATATATAGTACAAGATAAGGATCCAACTTCATTATTTTGCATGTGAATATCCAGCTTTCTGAAAATATTTGTTGAACATCCCAATATTTCTTATGTGGCATTTTTGCCTATGTGACCTACATGACATAAAAATTTTAAAGTATTTTTATATATATTAAGATCCATAGCCAGCCAGGCATGGTGGCTCATGCTTGTAATCCTTGTAATCCCAGCATTCAGGAGGCTGAGACCGGAGGATACGGGTTTGCGGCCAGCCTCAGCTGCCTAGTGAGGCACTCCGCAACTTAGCGAGACCCTGTTTCAAAATAAAGTATAAAAAATAGTGCTGGGGGTGTAGCTCGGAGGTAGAATGCCCCTGAGTTCAATCCCCAGTACCGCCAAAAAAAAAAAAAGATCCATAACCATAGCTGAGCTTGGTGGTGCACACCTGAACTTGGGAAGCTGAGACAAGAGGATAGTGGGTTCAAGGCCCATCTCAGCAACTTAGCAAGGCCCTCTGGAACTTAGTGAGACCATACAAACATTAAAAAATCAAGATGAAGCTGGGCGTGGTGGCGCATGCTTGTAATCCCAGTACCTGGGAGGCTGAGACTGGAGGATCTGGGTTTGTGGCCAGCCTCAGCTGCTTAGTGAGGTCTTCCGCAACTTAGTGAGACCCTGTTTCAAATAAAGAATAAAAAATTGGGCTGGGGGTATAGCTTGGAGGTAAAAAGCCCCTGGGTTCATCTCCTAGTACCACACACACACACAAAAAAAAAATCAAGATGATACACTTGCAAGGCAAATGAGTTCTTAATGAGCAGAAAAAGCTATTGGCAGCTTTGAGGCAAATGTACAACGCAGGAAATGTGGCCACAATGTGGTCAGTCTTTACATAAAAGCAATTCAAGAAGCCTCATCAGTGACACAGCAATCTCTCATTATCCTATATTTTATATCTATACATTAAAAGCACCATATATTTAATCAAAAGGAGATTCCACTCACTTGACAAATAAAGAAAAGAGATATATTTTAGTATTTCATTGCCATTCACAACCTTAATGGTTTTGGAACCCACTGAATCATGTCAGATAGATATTTACATTATAACAATTTAGACTTTCTTATTATGCTAAGTGGCTCATTCTAGTCCTTATAATCCCCTGGTTAAAAGGTACCTACTTACAACTTCTTTAAAATTGCAATGAACTTTTGTTCTAGGATAGCCTCTGGGTTAGCTTTCTGTCATTGTGACAAAATGACTAAGAAAAATAAATTAAAGGGGAAAAGGTTTTTTCTGGCTTGTGTATTTTGAAATTTCAGTCCATAGATGCTTGGTTCTGCTCTCTTTGTTATCTCTGGGCCTGTGATGAGGCAGAGGACCAGGATGGAGAGGGCATGGTGGACCAAAGCTGCTTACCTCATGGCAGCTGGAAGCAGAAAAAGAAAGAGAAGGAGCCAGGTCCCAATGTATCCTTTCAAAGGCCCTCAATGATCTACTTCCTCCAAATAGCCCCATCTCCTAAAATTCTCACCACCTCCAAATATGGCATCAGCTGGGGACCAGGCCCTTGGCACAGGAGCCCTTGGAGACACTCCAGTCCCAAACAACAACAGACACTCAGGTCAAGATCCATCCCACTTTTGGTCTCATTTGTTACACAACATTGACTGTACCTGTGCCATAACTGACATCTTTAATGGAAAAAGTTAAATCATGATTACAGTACCATTTGATAAGATTGAACAGGTGTATACGAAGCTTTTAGAAAGGCTTTTTGTTTTTTATTGTTTTATTGTTGTTATTGTTGTTGTTTTGAGACAGGGTCTTGCTAAGTAGTCCAGGCTGGCCTCAAACTCTCAAGCCTCCTGTCCATGAATGCAGATTACATTGCATGAGCTGGATTACAAGCATGTGCCACTATGCTTGGCTACAAGGATTTATTTTTAAACTTCACAATAAAACTTCTGCCATGCAAAAGATTAAACTTCAATTCTCTAGGCATTTTAGAAAAATGCTGGATAAAGGAGATTTAAGATGGATCAGAGCAGGTTGCAAACAGACACAAGTGAACAGAAATCTATGAGTTTGCTTAGCCAACTTGCAAGTTACTAGCTGGTAAAAAATATGAAACTTTATACAATTAAAATTAGTGATATCTGAAGCCACCGTCAAGTTTGGGCCACTTTCTTTAAGTTTTTCTAATGTAAACATATAACTAACAGCACAGGAAAATCTCAATCAAGTAAGATTAAGTGTAGAAAAATACATGATCAACCCAGTTTCCTCCTTCCTGTACCACAGGGCATAATTTCATGCCATCTGGTGATTATTAGGGGAGAAAGCTGCCATCTGCCACTTCTGCTAATACATGAAAGAAGGTTAACTCCCACCCTTTAAGCCTATGGGAGAACCCCTTATGCCTGTTTACATGCAACAAGCTGTGAATGATGAGTTAGAATTTCTTCAGAGTGTGTGGGGGGGCAGGGCACACACATGCACATTCATGCACCCTAAATATGAAACAGCACAAGACAACCCCTTCTTACAAGGTCCTAAGTGGCATAGGAGTCTGCTTGACCAGGTCAGTTCATACCACAGTAAGCCAAAAACCTAAACCAGAGAGACAAAAACTGGATGGTAGCCATAAAGACAGATGAGAAAAAGGGACACAAATAGAACCAAGATATAAAAAGGACTTCTGTTTTACATCACCTTCTGGGAAGGACAGAACCTAAATCATCCTCAAATAATGTCCCCACAGCTCTTAGAGAGGAATATATATGGTGTATATCTTTTCTTATGCATGTCAGAAATGTGTCTCCTTACTATGTTTAAAAAGAGCAAGAAGAGGGCATAAAATTATTTGCATAGGCTTTAGGCAAGAAACAAACTGAAATTTTTCTAGAGTTAAATGGATGGGAATTAGGAAGGAAAAACAGGAAATATAAGCAGACCTAAGTAATATAAATGGAAATATAAACCGACATAATACAAACAGACAGACTTAACTTAGGTCAGGTTTGCAAGTTTCTAGAATGTCTACACATGACAGTGCTTTGTGTAGCTCTTGGCCTGTCCACAGGCTGTGCCACAACTGCTAGCATTGCAGCCTCTAAAGACCCGCTGCAAAGAAGCCAGCAACTTGATGTAGAGTAAGCAGCTGAAGATCTCCACATCCTAAGTAGTTGGCATCTTTCTACACGTTCAACAGAGACCCAACTGCCTGGAAGCCTGGCAAGAATCTGCCCGGCAGCTCAGCCCATCTCTCTCCACAGAGCAAGAGTGGCACTGAACTGTAAATTAACAGCATGGCTGAAGGGATTCTATGGCAAGTGATAGACTCTGGACTCATGGGGTCTGAGATTTTGCAGTCCACCTCTGTAGTGGTTGAGTTGGAGCTGAGCCATAGCACTCAGGGTACAGAGTCATTGCAGGGTCTCTGAAGAATGCCCTGTGATCACACTGGACACCCGACACCTGTGTAGGCAAAGAGAGAGATGTAGACACAGGGCCTGTGGAAAGTGCAGAGCCCTGGACTTAAACCATGTCCAGCCCCAGTGACACCCACCACCTGCATAGACAGAAAGTAACACAGGAGCAGGCCCTGTGGAGAGCTCAAAGACCCAAGCATGCACCAAGAGAGGCACCAGCAGCACTCAGCACCTGCATTGACAGAGACATCAGGCCAGGGTCCTAATCATTGCCAGAGACCCAAAAGTAGGTCTACAAACTGACATCACAATGATAGGTTACTGAGCAAACAAGAATGCTTAGAACATGCTAGAAAACCTACTATAGTGAATAGACATTAAACAACTGAAGATATCCATGCAGACCCAGGAGGACTGCAGAGGCCAAGTCTGCTCTGTACTTGTGTATTTGCAGGGTTGGTTTTTTTGTCTGGTTGCTTAGTTGGTTGGTTTGTCATTGTTTGTTTGTTCGATCTCTTCTCCATTCCTTTTACAAGCTTCCTCCCTCTTTCCTATCTACTTTCTTCCCTTCAAACCTTTTTTTTATTTTTCTTTGTCTTATATTAAATCTGTTTCATATTACTACACCTAAATACTCTACATTGACTACTAGAGTCCTCCAACATATTCACTATCTCTAATCTCTACCATGTATTATCTGACTACTCTCAAACTTTCATTCTACCTGATCATATCCTCTACTGTACCCTGTTCCTCCAGCTCCTTCCCCCTGACTCAGCATTCACCATTGAATACAACACAACTTGCCCTTGTATATACCAGCTGACACCTCTAATCACTACTACTGAGATTGGACCAAAGAGGTGAACCACTGGAAAAAACTGCCAGACCAGACACCAAGGATAAATTAACCTCAGCTAACAGAAGCTGCCAATAAATGTATGAAAAAATGTTCAACGTCCTTAGCAATCAGAGAGATGCAAATTAAAACTACCCCGAGATTTCAACTAACCCGAATCATTAAAAACACAAACAACAACAAATGCTGGCAAGGGTGTTAAGAAGTGGAAACTCTATTACATTGTTGGTGGGATTTCAAATTAGTGCAACTGCTTTAGAAAACAGTATGGAAGATCCTCAAATGAATGGGAATGAACCTACCATATGATACTACCACTTCTGGGTAGCTACCAAAAAGAATGGAAACCAAACTACCAAACCAATGCACTATGAGACTAGTCAAGGTGTCCATAAACAGATGAATGGATTACAAACTATGGGATATGTACACAATTGAATTTTACTCACCCATAAAGAAGAGCAAAATTATGTCATTTTCAAGGAAATGGATGGAACTGGAAAACATTATGCTAAGTAAGATTAGCCAGTCGCAAAAAGTAAAAAATTGGATGCTCTTCCTAATATGCAGAAGCTAAGGAGAAAATTGGTCATAGAAGGGACTCTAGATGAAGAAGGAAAACCCTTAGGTGAGCAAAGAAGACAATCTAACTGAAGATGATGGGAGGGGAGACAGGAAAACATCCTAATGCACATGAAGTACACTCACAAACATATCAAAGTCAGTCACTAAGGCAAACATGAGAAGGAGGGAGGAGGGAGGAATAGGATGGGAATTGGAGAAAAGCTAAATGAGTGATGTGTGCATATATGCCTTTACCAGCTTGTACCTCATTAAGATGTATGATTAAAATGCACCAATTTTTTTAAAAAATAGGGCTGGTGGTATAGATTGGTGGTAGAATACCCCTGGGTTCAATCCCCAGTATCACCAAAAAAAAAAATAGAAAAGAGACCAAAATTCAAATTCTAGAGATGAAAACTACCATGCCTCAAGTGAAAAATACACTAGCTGAGATTAATAGTGAATTAGTCATTGGAGAAGAAAAATGTAGTGAACTTAAAGAAGTAGCAGTATAAAAACAGTCCAAAATAAGAGAGACAGAGACAAACAAACTTTAAAAAAATGACAAAATATCACTTATCTATGGGATACTTTCAGATGGCCAGCCCCAAACTGGGAATTTAATCCTCTCTCTGCCAGCAGAGTTTGTACCTGACATGCATGTATGCTAGTGACTGAAAGTAACTCACGTGACCATAAAAAGTAGATCTGGGGTGGTGTCCCAGGGGCCATCAAAGCTCAGCAAGCCAGGCCATAAATTTGGAACACGGCGCTTGCTGGCTTTAAGTCCACAGGTCACAGGAGCCAGAGGTCAGCACTCTGCAGTATTATGGGCTCACAATCAGCAGAGCAGCAGTGGTCTCTGGGGTGCTATAGGCTATAGCCTATAGGCTCTGAATAGAACATCATAGTCTTGGACCCTGCAGAGTTTGGGCCTGGAGAACACAGTGACCTGCAGCCAGTCAGAGGCTTCTGTTTGTTTGCACTGAGAACTATATCTAGTTAAAGAGACTCTGGGGGACACACTCAAAACTTTGATTATTTGAGTCAGATTGGTAGAGATGAAGATATTCCCCCAGCATAGACTTTTTAATAAAAGGATAACAAATAAACACAGGACTCACACACCAAAAGCAAGTAGATGCCAAGACAACAGAAACACAAATCCGAGAACTCTGAAAATATGAGAACAAGGAATAATAGGGAAATAATAAATTCCCACAACTCAACAACAATGGAGATCATTAATACTGATCTGCAAGAAATGCAAGAAGGAGAATTCCAAATTTTGATGTTCAATATGATGAAAGGCCTCAAAGAAAGTGTTCAGGAAATGAAGGAGGAAATTGAGGTTTTAAGAAAGAACCAGAAAAAGGCTCTGAATGCAATGAAGGAGTCAATAAATTAATTGAATACAGCAATAGAAAAAACACTCTGGAAGACTACACCACATGGAAAACAGGGCATCACTCTTGGAAGACAGTTCATTCAAAATCAAAAGCAGTCAACAGTATACAGAAGGCACTACAATAACACAACATATACATTCAACAAATATGGGACAGTATGAAACATCCAAATTTATGGATAAAAGGCATTGAAAAACATCTAGAAGCACAGACCAAGGGTATCAGAAATCTCTTCAGAGAAATAACTTCAGAGAATTTTCCAAATATAGAAAAAGACTTGAATATCTATGTGCAGCAGACATACAGAACACCATTAAGACAAGATCAAAGAAGGACCTCCCCACGCCATGTAATAATCAAAATGAATAACATAGAGGCCAAGGAAAGAATCCTCAAATCAATAAGAACAAAAGAACAGGTGACATTCAGGGGAAAAACAATAAAAATCAATCAATACTTCACAACCAAGTCTTGAATGTCAGGAGGGACTGGTATGAAGTACTCCAGGCCCTGGAAGAAAACAACTTCCAACCAAGACTGATATATCCAGCAAAGATATCATTCAAAATTGATGGAGATATAAAAACATTCCAAGATAAGCAGAACCTTAAAAAATTCATGGCTACCAAGCCAGCACTAAAGAAAATACTTAAAGAAATAAATCATAAAGAAGAAAAAAGAAGCAAATTCCAGAACCAGAGAAGAGGTGAACTCCACTAGGTGGGCAACTAAGCAAAGGAGAAATAATACTATATCAAACACAATATAGAACACAAAATGACAGGAAACAAAAATCATATTTCAATAATAACACTGAACATCAAAGGTCTTAATTCTCCAATTAAAAAACAAACAGCACCCACTCAAGACTCTTGCCAGAGCAAGTATGACAAGAGAAGGATATCAAAGGAATTCAAATAGGAAAAGAAGAAATAAATTACCTTTATTTGCAGAAGACATGATCCTATATCTAGAAGGCCCAAAAAACTCAACCAAAAGACTACTAGAGCTGATTAACAAATTCAGCAAAGTAGCCACATACAAAATCAGCCTAAAAAATCAGTAGCTTTTCTATATGCCAACCATGAATCCACAGAGAAAGAAATATAGAAAACAACTACATTCACAATAACCTCAAAACCAATAAAATTCCTAGGAATAAACCTAACCAAAGAAGTCAAAGACTTCTATAATGAAAATTATAAAACACTAAAGAAAGAAATTTTAGAAGATCTTGGAAGATGGAAAGATCTCCCCTGCTCTTGGATAGGCAGAATAAATGTCATCAAAATGGCCATTCTACCAAAAGAGATCTTCAGAATCAATTCAATCCCTATCAAAATACCAATGTCATTCTTCAAAGACCTTGAAAAAGCAGTCATAAATTTCATATGGAGAAATACAAGACCCAGAATTGCCAAAACAATTCTCAGCAACAAGAACCTGTGATATGCAGGAGATATCACAATTCCAGACTTCAAAGTTTACTATAGAGCTACAGTAATTAAAACAGCATGGTATTGGCAGAAAAACAGGCACATAGACCAATGGAACAGAATAGAAGATACAGAAAAAAATCCTCACACTTATAGCTAATTGATCTTCGACAAAGGGGCCAAATACATATGCTATAGAAAAGACAGCCTTTCAACAAACGGTATTGAGAAAGTTGGTTATCCATTTGTAGAAAAATGGAACTAAATCCATACCTCCTGCACTGGAGTCAATTTGAGATGGATCAAAGATCTGGAAGTTAGACCAGAGACAGTGAAGCTACTAGAGGATGGCAAAGATTCAACACTCCAACATACAGGCACAGGTAGAAACTTCCTCAGCAAGACCTCCAAAGCTCAGGAAATGAAAACAAGAATTAATAAGTGGGATAGCATTAAACTAAGAGGTTTCTGCACATCAAAGGAAATCATCAAGAGTCTAAAAAGAAAGCCCATAGAATGGGAGATCTTTACCAGCTCTCCCTCTGGCAGAGCATTAATATCTAGAATATACAAAGACTTAAAAAACTTTACACTAGAAAAACAAATTACCCAATCAAGAAATGGGCAACTGAATGGAATAGACACTTCACAAAAGAAGAGATACAAATAGCCAATAGATACAGGAAAAAATGTTCAGCATCATTAGCAATCATGGAGATGGAAAACAAAACTACATTGAGATTCCATCTAACCTCAATCAGAATGGCAATCATCAAGAAGTCAAATAACAATAAATGTTGGTGAGGATGTGGGGAAATAGGAACTCTTCTACACTGTTGGTGGGATTGCAAACTAGTTCATTCACTATGGCAATCAGTGTGGAGATTCCTTAGAAAACTGGGAATGGATCCACCATATGATCTAGATATACTACTCCTGAGTATCTTTCCAAAGAGGTTGAAACCAGAGAACTACAGTAATATATGCATACCCATGTTCATAACAGCACAATTCACAATAGCCAAATTATGGGATCAATCCAGGTATACATCAACAGATGAATGGATCACAAATTTATGGGAAATACATACCTTGGAATTCTACTCAGCTATAAAGAAGAATAAAATAATGTCATTTGCAAGAAAATGGAAGGATCTGGAGAACATTATGTTAAGTGAGATTAGCCAGTCACAGAAAGTGAAGGGACATATGTTTTCTTTAATATGCACAAGATAGGGAGTAACTGGGATACCAGAGGGATCCAGATAGTGGGGTAGAAACCTCAGTGGAGCCAGGGAAGTGTTCTAAGGGCAGGGGAGAGGGAAGACTGAGGTTCATTAATGTAAATACTAACATTGACTGTGTGTACATATGTGAAAATCCCAATATCTCAGTCCTCTATGTGAGAAGGGGGAGAT
>PVLC010040112.1:0-13983 GCA_004027655.1 Graphiurus murinus
CTATTTTTATGCCAGTGCCATGATAGTTTGATTACTATGGCTTTGTGGTATGTTTTGAAATCAGGTAGTTCCCTTCCTTTTCATTTTAGAGTGCTCATGCGTGACTCTATGTAGAGTGTGCATTGTTTATGTACAGATCCATTTGAATCATTTCCCAGATTCATTTCTTTTCATGTCTGGTTCAAGCTCTAGCACATGTGTGTACTTTCAGTAATCATTTATCCTTCCTCCTTTTCATTTGCATTGAAATTTTTAAATAGCTACCTAGGTTAAGAACTTCTTAACCTAGTGATAAAGGTTACTAACATATGCCACATTTCTCTCACAAGTCCCCAACCCAACAGAGGTCACGTGACAACATGAAATGACCTGTTTCAGAATTCCACAGAGGACATGTTAATTTTGCCATTCCTCAAGATTAGGGGTTCTTAGCCTGAAGTCAGTGACTAAACCCTGAGATTCTATGCAAATCTGTCCATGTACATACTCTGGGGGAAGAGGAACCACAGTCTCATCAGGGGCTTGAGGAAATTCAGAAATCCATGAGTATAAACCACTTCTCTTATTATAATCATTAGTTATGAAACCACAATTTTCTGAGCACCAGCTACAAGCCATGCATGGGTCAAGTCATTTTTACAAGAAATCTCTCTATCTCTAATGACTGCCTACTTTAAGTATCATTAGTCTTATTTTTACAAAAAGAAAACTAAAGGTCACAGACTGAGAGATTTGGGCAAAGCACTACCAGCAAGTTCTAGTGCTAAAGTTAAAAACCAAGCCAGTACAACCCCAAATTCTGTGCTCTTTCTACCCACCTGCACTGCTGTTAAGACCAAAGAAGCATAAAGCCCCTCTGTGACATGGACTTCCATTGGTCCACAACTCTAACATCCTGAGCTAATTTTGTAATTTCTCAAGGATAAAGACTGATGAACTATCTAGCTAGAGACGGAGACCTTCCTCTGAATGAACACGGCGGGACAAGGATGCTGCACCTCATGTGGGCAACAGTCAGAGACCACGGGGGAAGGGAGGAGGTATGTGCTGAGGTGGCCTTGAGGAGGAGCGGCTGCCATGGAAACACAAAGGCACGCCGGGCTCCTGCTCTCGCAACCAGCGGAGTTATAATCAGTGTTTTGGGGAGGCATGGAGACGGCATGTCTTGCCTGAGCAAAACAATCACAACTGAAAATTGATCATCTTGGGTGGTTTCCCTAAACCTACTTCAATATTCCTGGGCCATGAAGAGAGAGAGAGTTCACCTGGCATCCTGGCTCTGCGCTAACTAGCTGTGTGACCACAGACAGAGAACTGGCGTGTGCATGAGTGTTTCCTCTCCAGAGAAGGCAGATGTTAATGTGGGCTCCTAGGGTCCTTGAGGGTTAAATGAGAATGAAATGCAGATGGGCCCCAGAACAGAGGCTGAGCAGAGCAAACAAGAAGACTCACCTGCCTCTCCTCTTCCTCCCCTCCCCTCCCCCCACCTGCCCAGGCCCCATGCTGGGCTCCTTCTGGTGGACATGGTGCCTCCATCCACCCAGCCACAGGGCTCAGCTATGGCCTCTCTCTCTCACACACAGCTTGTCAACCCAATGGCACCCAGGCCTCACAGAACGGCACATCCTCAGTCTGGGGGACATGAGAGGTGAAGAGTAAGGATTCAGAGCTGACCATAGCTAAGAGTGCCTGATCCTGCCCTGCCGACCACTCCTACACCACAGAGTTAGCAGAATGGGAATCAAAGCACAATCCTATGACAACCTCACACCCAAAACAGAACTCTGAGATACAACTGAGGATCTGGTGTTTTGTTATTGTTGTTACAGTTTCTGGGAGGGGTATGTGTATGCAGCTTAGTGAACTGCCTGAGTCAGAAGTAAATACAGACTATGGAGGAAATCAGCCAGCTATGCCAGGGCCAGGCCCCACAGGTGCAGGAAAGCAAAGCAATCTGGAACTTGAGTTCTTACCTCAAAGTCCAGTAGCCACCCCCATTAACAGGGACGGCCCAATAACGAGCCTGGACTCTGGGCAACCTGATCAGAGAAGGGCAGACGCTGCAGTACTGTGGGAAAGGAGCCCTTCTCCTCCCTCACCCCTCTCTTCCCTGTATCCCACAGTCTTCGCCTTCTTCAGAATGCCGCTCTCATCTGGGCAACTGTGGCTGCCTCCTAACTAGCCTCCCTGCCTCTGGGCTCACCCCACAGAACCCCAAGTAGTCCTTGGATCATTATGGTTCTACTCAGAATCCTTCAGTGATTCCAAATAATCCTAGTACCTCAGAGGCTGAGACAAGAGGATAGCAGGTTGGAGGACAGCCTCAGCAATGTAGCCAGACTTTAAGCAACCTAGAAAGACCCTGTTTCAAAACAAAACAAAATTTAAAAGGGCTAGGGGGGTAGTGGGCTAGAATGCCCTTGGGATTCAATCCCTAGTTCCACACACACACAAACAAACAAACAAACAAAAAATCCCCCCTCCCAATTACACCTAGAGACAGCTTGGTAACTCTTAAGGTCCAACCCAAGTCCACCGTCTACCTCTTCCACAAAGCCCTCCCTGATTACTCACTCTGAGCAAACATCCTTCCAAAAATACTACCCACTTTTGTCTACAAATCTCTATGCATTTAGGAAAGTGCAGGGCACATTACCTCTGACTTCATTTAACTTACACAACCTACAAAGCAGAAAACTGAAGGTCAAGGATCTCAAGCAAGTTAACTTAAGTATCAGGTAAAATGTAGTAAAATCAGGATTTAAAGCCCAATCTGATCTCTTAAAAATCCTATCTCTTAGCCAGGCATAGTGGCACATGCCTGTAATCCCAGTACTTGGGAGGCTGAGACAGGAAGATACCAGGTTCAAGGACAGTCTCAGCAACTTAGCCAGGCCCTCAGCAACATAGTGAGACCCTGTTTCTAAACAAAACATAAAACAGGGCTGGTGATGTAACTCAGAGGTAAACCACCCCTGGGTTCAAACCGCAGTACCACAAAAAAAAAAGTCATATATCTTTAACATATTCCAAAGTTATCAAGGCCAATGAAATGTCTGATAGAAAATTCAATATATTATTTTTTAAGAGCTCAGTGAGATCCACGAGAACATGATAAACAGTAAATGAAATTAGGGAGATAAAGCCAGGCATGGTGGCACATGCTTGCTACTTAGTGAGGCCCTCCACAACTTAGTAAGACCCTGTTTCAAAACAAAGAATAAAAATAGGACTGGGGGTGTAGCTCAGAGGTAGAATGGTCCCTGGGTTCAATACCCAGCACTGCAATAAATAAATAAATAAATAAATAAATAAATAAAATTAAGAAGATAATGCAGGATATGAATGAGAAATTCAGCAAAGAGACCCAGCTTTTATAAAGAACCAATCAGAAATCTTTGAAATGAAGAACCTAATAAGTCAGTATAAAATGGAGTTGAAAGCCTCAACAACAGACTAGATCAAGAAGAAGAAAGAATATTGGAGAATGAAGACAGGTCTTTTGAAATATCACATTCAGACAGAAATACAGAAAAAAAAATAAGAAAGAATGAAGAGAGCAGATCTTTAGGATGCCATTAAAAGATCAAACATTTGCATTATTGGCATATCCAAAGGTAAAGAAATAAAGGTTAAGGGCACAGAAGACCTATTCAATGAAATAATAGTAGAAAACTTCCCGAATCTTGGGAAAAGACATGGGCATCCAGGTACAGAAGGCCTATAGAACTCCACATAAACAGGCCAGAAAAGGTTCTCACCACAGCATGTTATAGACAAATTGTCAAAGTATAGAACAAAGAAAGAATTTTAAATCTGCAGGAGAAAAGCACCAATTCACATTTAAGGGCAACCCCATTAGACTAACAGCAGATTTCTCAGCAGAAACTCTACAGGTCAGGAGGGTATTTCAAGAATTATGTATTTCAAGTCCTGAAAAATAATAAGTGCCAACCAAGATTACTATAACTGCAAGGGTGACTTCACAGACATTTACAGAACATTAAAGCCAGCAGCTGCAAATAAGCATTCCTTTCATGAGTACTTGAAACTTTCTCTAGAATAGACCATATATTAATCCACAAACAAATCTTAACAAATTCAAAACACTGAAATCTTTTTATCACAATGGAATGAAACTAGAAATCAACAGCAAGAGAAACTTCAGAAATTATATAAATACATGGAGACTGAATAGCACACTCTTGAACAAACAGTGAGTTACTGAGGTAGTCAGAAGGAAAATTTAAGATTCCTTAAACAAATGAAAGTGTAAACACAACTCACCAAAGATGCACACCAGTCTTGGCGTGTTTCCCTGCAGGTCCCACCGGCTACCCACCTCTCATCATCCCACATAGTAGTGAGACTGACTGCCAGACCTTCATACACGGGCACAGCATAATTTGAACTGCTTCTTCCATCAGTCCTTCCTGTTCTCCCCCCTCCCTCCCCACCCCTTCCGCTATTCTTCTGGTCTCTCTTCGTGATGATCTAAAGTCCCTTTTGTTTACTATTTTCTCTCTAGGTTCCACATAGGAGAGATCATTCGACCCTTTCTGAGACTGGCTGATCTCACTTAGCATAATATTCTCTAGTTTCATCCATTTTTCTGCAAAGTTCTTATAATTAATACGCACTACAATTACAATTTTAAAAATTAGAAACAGAGCTGCCGTATGATCCAGCTACCCCATTCCAAAGGATATACAGAGAAGATACCTGCCTGTCCATACTTACTGCGGCACTATTCACAGTAGCTAAGATACGGAATCAGGCTAGGTGCCTACCAACAGATGAATGGATAAGGAAAATACAGTAAAATACACAATGGGAGTATCAGTATCAGTCCCTAACAAAGAATCAATCCTGTCATTTGCAGCAGAACACACAGAACTGGAGGGCATGTTAAGCAAAATAAGCCAGACGTAGCAAGACAAATATCACATGTTCTCTCTCATATGTGGAAACTAAAGTAAAAATAATAAGAAAAACTGCCTAATATGACCTGAAAGTATAGGATTTCTAAGGCGTGGAGGGGTGGATTGGGGAAGGAGGAGGAGCAAGAGTAGAAGGGTGGACAGGCAGAATGGAGGTGATCGAGGCATGATTACTCATACATGCAAATACCACAGTGAATCCCGTTAATTTTCTTTTTTTTTTAAATTGGTGCATTGTAATCATACATCTTTGTTCCATTAATTTTCATATTATGTGTTCATAATAGGGATGATTAATAAAATGAAAATAAATAAAAATAAAACCTGGTCTATTTGTATCCTTTTTATCATACCAGTAGCCTTTCAAACTGGCCCCAAGAAACCCTTGGATTAGGAATGCCCAAACCTGGCTGGTATGTTGAATCATCTAACTACATATTCCTGAGAAACTGACTCAGTAGGTGTGGGGAAGAGCACGGAAATGTGTATTTGGTTTTAATGCAAAAAGCCACCATCCTAAGGAATCTGCAGTCCCCTGGGTGCACCTGTATTATCTGCTTATGAGCAAGGGTTCCAAGACGGTTTGCAAACCCCTATGATGCTGCACCTGACTCCCACCTTGCTTTACAGCCACAACTGCCACGGCAGGATCTGCATGAGGTCACTGGCTGACGGCCTGGTTTCTACACTAATGGGCAATTCTCCTTAAGATTCATAGGTACCCTCTGGGCCAGCACTGAGCTGAACCTGCCTTTGCATATCAGGGCTCACTTAGGGCAGACAGGCTGGTTTTAAAAAGTGTATTATTTGAAAAATAAAATATCCCTAAAATCTTAGAATCACATTAGAAATGAAAAGCCAGGCCCTCACACTTCCTTCTCCAGCAGCTAGTCTGTTTTATCTCTGGCCAGATGGAGAACGAGAAGGTTCTCATCCATCAAATTTCCACCTTATCAGGTTTCCGTGTGAGAAAGCTTGTCAAAGCGCTCAGTGGTTACCTTTAAATATACAAAGAAAATTTCTCCAAAATCTTAATGAGGTCTGGGTACTCGGTGATGTGAGGAGAATTTCCAGAATTAGTATAAGAAGCAGTGTTAGGGCCATGTTCTGTGGAGTCTCATTGCCTCTGGGCTGTGGCCACAGTTGGGGTGGGAAGTGCCAGGCCTCCTACTCCCACTCCACCCTGTCCAGCTCTGCCTTCCTGTTTTCTCTCCATAGGAGTTCATTTGAACAAAGGATTCATATGCTTTAAAAAAAATGCAAAGCAACTATCAAAGCCACCGGAATGAGCCAGCACTAACGGTGGTGATGTCTGTGCATTCCACGCAAGCCTGAGCCAGGAGCTCCACAGAAGCCCTCATAGGACTCCAGGGGAGAGTGGACAAAGCAGGTGCAGTCCAAAGTGAACAGGTACCAAGGGTTCCAAAACCCCACCTGCAGGCCACACAGACCTACCTTCCCCTCCTCCAGCCCCAGCCACTCTTCCCCAGGAGTCAGGCTCGTTCCTGCCCTCCCCCAGGAATGCATTTCCACCCCGCCCCACACACACACATGTACCCCCAGGCAAACTGCTACTTATCCTTCAGGTCTCAGCTCAAATCCACTTCCTCAGTGGAGCCTGCCCTCCCTCCTCTGGTCTCTTAGCACAGTTCCATCCTCAGCTCCCAAAGCATCTTGCTCTTAGTACTTCTCATGCTATATTTTAATTAGCTCTCTGTGTGCATTTCTATTCCATTTCCCCACAAGAGGCCTTCAGGAACTGTGTCTGATTTGATTCAGTCCAGTTCTCCCAGTGCCCAGGACAGAGCCTGGCATAGAAATGATAAAACAAGAAATGATAAAGGAACCTGTCTGAATCCAATTCGACCCCTTCCCAGTGGGATCAGTCAGCTGGAAAGGACCAGACAAGCAGACTTCAGCACAGAGGTTAGCGTTGATCGAGGAAAAAAGGTACAGGCTTGATGACTTGACTGGTGAAAGGGCAGACCACGTGTATTAATCAACAGTGTCCAGTGGGTTCTAGCAGGCAGTGGTTTGTCAAAGTCCTGAGCCAGCACCTGCGGCAAAATTAAAGGCAGAAAAAAACAGGAAAGAAGAGAAGAAATCTGACCACGCTAAGCATCTACTTCTTTGTGCCAGGATCACGGTAGGTATTTCTCAAATGCTAAATTTTATTATTCATTTGTTTAATGCTAAAATAGATATAATCAACCCTATTTTAGTGGCAAAACATGCACTTAGAGAGGTTAAGTAGTTGGCTTAGAGGTCAAGCACCTCTAAGTAAAGCTGTGATTCCAACTCAAGTCCAGCATCAGTTTCCACTATTCAAAGAAACCTACTAAGATTGCTACCTTTCTCCATTTACTGATTATTTATGATGTGTCAAGTATCATGCTAAGCATTCTACACCCTTTCTCACACAAGCCCTAGAACTGATCCCTGTTTTTTTGATAAGAAGTGCACACCACAGTTCAGAGAGGCAAAGTTGCTGGTTCACATTGCTGGTAAGCAATGGAGCTGAGACTCAAATCCGGTGTGGTTCCAGTATCTCTGCACTCCAGCTCTCTTACAAGGAACTGGGATTTGCATGGATAGAACTTCTTCCAATATAGTTCATTTAAACTGCACATTACTGTATGAAGATACCAGTTCAAAATATTCACACCTGATAAAAAAAAAAAGAGGCCAGGGGAAATGTTGAGTTTGGTAAAAACACACCACCTCAAGCTTGTGATGTGCTGGTGACTTGACTGGTGAAAGAACCTAATCACCCAGTCTTCAAATGCCATATTTTTATTATGGTTCTGCAAGAACTGGACTAAACACTGTCCCTATCTCCTCTGGAGCTATCCATCAGTGAGCAACGTGAGAACTAGAGGGGTCCAAACGTAGCCCCCTAAAGTTACACCACACCTGTGAAAGCACACAAGATGAGCCCACTGGGTGATGGGTACAAGTTTAATTAGATTTGTGGGCTTTCACCAGCAAATGCACCCCGCAGAGCTAATTGCCCAGGTAGTGAAGCACACACTTGTCAAGGCAACAGACTACAGGTTCCATGGCAGATGAGAACATTACAAAACAGTTCTGGGGACAACAGTTCCTACAGGACGTTATATGGGGGACAAAAAGATGATGTCTCACTCCTCTTCCCCACCCACTCTGAGAATACAGAGCACCTGAGCCAGAGGTGGCAAATCTAAAATAAAGATCTTGCTCTCTCTTACCCTTCAGCAAAGGTGCACGCATGCACGAGCATACACACACACACTAAGCCACTTAAGCACACACCTGCACGTACAGCTAAAAGGAAAGCCTTACATCAAAGCCAGAGACGTGAGGGCAGAGGAGTGAGAG
The DNA here is from genome assembly GCA_004027655.1 of Graphiurus murinus. Classification (NCBI taxonomy): domain Eukaryota; kingdom Metazoa; phylum Chordata; class Mammalia; order Rodentia; family Gliridae; genus Graphiurus; species Graphiurus murinus. Next base: position 8,298 of record PVLC010040112.1, read on the forward strand.
TCCAAGCAGCATCCCTGTCCCAGGCCACAGAGGTGAGGACACTGAGTTGGGGATCCTGGGGTTTTGCTGGTTCCTTTGCAAAGGCCTCCTGAATTTCCTGGAAGCGATATGAGTCCCTCAGGCGGCAGGGAGGCGTAACACAATGCAAGGGACCACTCTGTGATCCTTGTTTTTGCCCTTTGTCATTGTAAAGACAATTCCCAAAGTAAAAGTCAAAGCGAACGCTTGTATTCACCAGAGCCTAGCGGCTCATGAATGTGTGTTGAATAAACAAAGGAATGAACTGCAAATTGTGATACATGCTGAGTCCACTGGCACTAACTAGGTCACTGCAATCACAGGCAATTAAAACAAACAAACACGAGGGACTGACCCTGGTGGCCCAACTTCACACATTCGTGCGTGATGAGACCCGGTGCACCCATCTGCCTCTGGGCCAAACTGCGCTTTCAGCCAAGGCACGGCCGCTCCCGAAATGCTTAAGAACCGGCACAGTGAAACTGGCAATAAATGTTCTTGGCATGAGCAAAGGATGGTTTGATCACTTCCAAAAGTGAACTGGTTGGCTTACCATCAGAATCCAAGGAATGTCACAGAAACTAGGACTGCCTGCTATGGTCCTCTATGCAGACTTTAAGTCAGGGCTCCTCTGTAAACCAGGCTGCAGTATTTCCAACTGATTTTAAAGCTCTTGTCCAAGAAAAGAGAATAATGGAAAACAGCTAGCTACAGTCCCGGGGACTGAAAACCTCAATACTTACAAGCTCACCGACTTGGACGGCATTGATCCGGCCGTGGCAGTACTGCTTTGATCGAATGGGACATTGTTGAAGGCTCTGTACACTACTCAGTCCTCTTTATAAAAACCCACCAGAGGCGATTCTTCCCTCAGGCTTCGGCGGCAGCCACAGCGGCCCTTTTATCTTAATATGTTCATCTTACGGCACTGGAGGCCTCGTCACTGAATTCCCCTTTTTACTCTCGCTGCCAGGAGCTGCCAGCTGAATTTTAAGTCCTCCCTCCCTCCCTACCCCCACCTCAGCACCCTGAAGAGCTTCGTAATGTGTGTCTTTCTCACTCTCTGGTACCATTTTACTAGTTGCCCTTGCCTTTCCTTGACCCTAAAGCCTTGACCTTTATTTTGAGTCTTACTTAATCTTATTACTTCCAATAAACTTCCATAATTTTTTTCTCTTTTGGTACTGGAGGCTAAACCCAAAGGCATAGTACCTCTACGCTACACTCCCAGTCCTATTTTATTTTATTTTTTTATTTTGAAACGGAGTCTCACTAAATTGCTGAGCTTGGCCTCAAACCTGCGATTGGATCCTCCCATCTCCCCCTCCCAAATACTGGGATTACAGGCATGTGCCAACATGCCTGGAGAACCTCCATGTTTTTGAAACAGGGAAAGGAACAAATTACAATTTTTAAAGTGTCAAATAACCAGAATACTTCAAGACAGTCTTCCTGAGGGCTTATTATTCTAGTCTGCTGAAAATGTAAAAATCTTCCTTCCTGTCAAAAGCACAGCACTCTTAACATACCTGTTGATGGCTTACCAGAGCCATGACATAGTATCCTAGACAAATCCGAAATTAAGAGTCCACAGACCTAGACCCATGCCACATATATCTCATGTTCTAGAGTGACCATGGTCAAGCCCTTTAAATTATGAAGCTCGGATTAATCTGTAAAATGGGAATAACATTATAGCCAAACACAGCATTGTTAACCACATGTGAAAAAAAAAAAAATGAGCAGAACCTTTATAAACTACAGCTAACGATTATACCTGCTTTACTTTTGTCACTCTGAACAGCAGTTTCCATAACCAAAGAGGGTGTTCACAACTGAGCTGGAGTATGAATTGAGAACAAGACCCATGCTTTGGACATTTTTCTTACCAGTGTTTTCTTTCTCCTATCTGTGGGATGCAGTAAAGTTTGAGTAAGTACAAGAGAGAATATTCACAGGTGAAGCTTGGAATATGCACCAAGCCCAATCCTAGGAGCCACATGCAAGCATCCTCGCTGCAGAAAAACAGGACCCTTCTCCTCTGTACCTGACCTCTCGGAGCCTGGCTCATGTGTCCATGTGTCCAGGAGAGACCGAGAATCTTCTCACTTCCTGGACATCCCTGGCCAATCCATCTCTAGTCATCCGGCTGACTTCTCTTTCTAAACTGCAAATCTGATCCTGTCAATCTTCTGCTTAATTCCTCACTCACACGTGCCCCACAGCCTAGGGGTCAAGTCCCAGCTCCCAAAGCCTGCATTCCCAGATCCATCACTATAGCCCCACACACCAGCCTCTCTTCCAGCTCTGAACCTCTGCCTTCTGTACAGAACTCCCCTCTCCCTTACCTATCTGCTAAGCCTCAACTCAAACCTGAGAACCAGTTCCAAGCTACCATCCTGGGAAGCCTCCTCTGGTCCTGCAAGGCACTTCCTTTCTCAGTGCTCCCATGAGAGTGAGTCCCAGTCTCTGTAATGGAATTGTGCCCTGTCGAGGGCCCGCACAAACTGCTCCATGCTGCTGAATGTTTGAATGGATTCCTTTTCCTTGCCAGGGCAGGAGAGGCCACTAAAAGGTCTGGGTTTTTGTCTGATTGTTTCAATCCAAAAGCAACACCAGCAGCAGCTGGCTAGTGGGAAGCACTCTGGTTAATTAAATAGCCTAGTAAACAGAAATAGCTGATAAGACATGCAAACCTAGTGGGTTATGCTCCGCCTAGGCATTCAGCCTAGCACCATGAAGCAAAAACACCACTGCAGCAGGTCTCCCCAGACTCCATGTAAGCCAACCTCCTGAGATGGACACAGCCAAATTCTTAGACTATAACCAGAAGTGAAGTAGAGATGCCACCGGGATATGACATGCAAAGACAAGGAAACTCTGGCCAAATCATCTGGTCAGAAACCTGCTTATGACTTGATGTAGAAAAGTAGTCACAATGAGATGTCGGGGAGCTCTGTGCCTCAGGCCCACTCATCTGAGTAAGCACTGAGGGTGCACTGCTGTTGTTTTGACCGGCCCAGAGCCTTGCAAGGAAATACTACTTTCTCTGGGCTCCTGCTCATCCTCCCCTTAACATGAGATCTAGGGAGGCTGCCAATGATGGTACACACACAGGCACACACAGACTCCTGCCACAGCAGGCTGGCATGCGACCCGAGCAGGGCCGTCCTGACAGAAAGACGGCAGGGCAAGTGCAGTGCAAGAGTCCTCCTTCCTCAGCTGCAACAAGCTGGGAAGCTGTGACTCCAGCAAGGCTGGCAAGGAGGGGTCCAATCACCTGGACCTGGAGTCAGCTGATGCAGGAAGAGATCAGCTCTCAGAGAGACAGCTCAGATACACAAGGCAGTACACTTCCCTTTGGCCAAAGTGAGCTCTGGCTGGGTTTCTGCCACTTACAAGGAAGTCCTATTCATAGGATACTTTGGCCCAATCCCTCCCTCCCACCATCAGGCCCCTCTTTCATTTCTTGACAAATACCTTAACCTCCTTATAAAAATGTATGCATGTTATGGAGGGATATATCTTTCTGTCAACAGAAGAGCAAAATTCTTTTAGAAGCATCAAAATTTATATGAACAAACAATTATATGGAACCAACAATGTTATTTAGATTTCTACAACGAGTAAGTCATAAGGTAAAAAAAAAATCACATATTATATATGAATATATAATTATATGTGGTTATGTATCTCCCCCAGTCCTTCCCCATTCCAAATTTTACTGAACATTTTTATGATGGCAGTAGGAGGGATGGACTATTTTAAACTTAAAAAAAAAAAATTGTCAGTCAACAAAGGGAAATATTAGAATGGACCATGAAAACCGTAACGCTCTATAGGGCCCCTCTGGTCAGGCCTTCCTTTACCTCAGCCATAAGGCTCATTGCTCCAACCTCGCCTTTCTCAGTCAACCCAGGAGTTACCTTCCCTTGGAAGGTTTCCCTGACTACTCCACCACACAGGGATCTTTCATACCGAGTATATAACAAGTAGCATTAATTAACTCTAGACAATAAGCTGACTGACATTTTATGTATAACATTTCATCTTCCTTAGAAAAGTAAAAACTTCAGAAGGCATACCTGGCATTTCTATCAGTGTCTAAACCAGATACACTTTGTGTTCAATAAATAACACTGACAGTGGAAAAAAGTCTTCTACTAGCAGGCTATGTTACTGCACGTGGCAACATAAATTGGGCCAATCCTTTAGACTAATATCTGGCACTGTAATTAACCACTACAAACATTTGCACTATATGACTTAGTATCTCACTCCTCAGAATCTATCCTAAAGATTGCAAGCAAAAATGTTTTGATGCCCAAAGATGTTCACTGTGGCCTTGTTTAAGCAGTCAAAATGTCCAACAATGGAGGAAAATTATTAAGAAGAAACTATTAAGTAACCATGTGAAAACGATCAGTGAAAGAGTATGCACCAAGCCGGGCGTGGTGGCGCACGCTTGTAATCCCAGCATTCGGGAGGCTGAGACCGGAGGATCCGGGTTCATGGCCAGCCTCAGCTACTTAGTGAGGCACTCCACAACTTAGTGAGACCTGGTTTCAAAATAAAGAATAAAAAATAGGGCTGCGGGGATAGCTTGGAGGTAGAACACCCCTGAGTTTAATCCCTAGTACCGAAAAAAAAAAAAAAAAAAAAAAGAGTATGCACCACTCAACATGGTCATTCTGCAGCCTACACGACATGGAAGGTGCCTATGACAGAGTAAGCAATCGAGTAGCAGACGAAAGTATTTGGCCTCTGATTAGGCTGAGAGCCCAGGTGCATAACGATTGGAGGGTAAAACTGGAAACAGAGCGAGTAGCTTTGTTAAGGAACTGTAGCTGACATTTTTTTATTTCTCTAAATTCCCATTATTCCTCTCTTAATGTCTGTTTAAAATAGTATTAAAATGCACAAACATTTGTGCTTCAATTCACTCTTCAATATTAACATTAGGATTGCAACCAAAGGATCCTGGCACCCTTGCCAACAGCAGCCCCCAGAGAACCAACCTAATGACTGCCTGCTCCAGGCTCTAAGAGGTCATCCAATTAACCTGAGTGTCAGTGATCTCTCAGACTCCCCCTACCCTGCCTGATTACACCAAGGCTATATGTCTGAATGTCACCCTCAAAAGGGACTCAATTAAAAGATGCTAAATACTTATGTTTTGATATAATTGAAACTTAATAAGCCTACCAATTTAGAAAGAATTTTTAAATGCTGAAACTTAATGCTGAACAGAGTACAGTCTTTAAGAAAGATCACATAGAGCCAGGTGTGGTGGCACATGCTTACAATCCCAATACTTGGGAGGCTGACAGGAGAATAGCAGATTCGCAGCCAGGCTCAACAACTTAGTGAGACCCTGTTTCAAAATAAAAGAATAAAATAGGGCTGGGGGTGTAGTTCAGAGGTAGAATGTCCCTGGGTTCCATCCCAGTACTATGAAAAAAAAAAAAGAGAGAGAGAAAGAGAGAGAGAAACCTGGTACAATCTTTGTTTTGGAACAACTTGAGTGTACTATAAAATAGTCTTTAAAATGTTCATAATCTTTGACCCAGTAATTATATCACTATCAGAAATAATCAGTGGACAAATATTTATGCACATGTTACATACAGTTATTACAAGGCAAAAAAAGTGAAACATCAAAAAGGCT